>VYXD01005987.1:368323-393220 GCA_013397195.1 Hylia prasina
TTCCCCCTTCCCTTCCCCTCCCCCTTACCTTTCTGCTTCTTTCCATATTTTCTTCCTTATCTTCCCTTTCCTTCAAACAATTCAGCATGCAAATTAGTCTCATAGCATTGAGCTAACTGATATGATCACAACTTATAAAATAGAAACTCAGCTCCTAATGACTTTTATATAATTTATTAGTTTATATGTAATTAATTGGTGTAACTAGTGCATAAACCATGTGAAATTTGTTGCCATTTAAGTTACATCTCACTCTCTTGCTTTATCAGCCTAAGTGGGGATATAGTCCACCATGCAATTGGATGACAATCCACAATGTTTTCATGAAACATCAAATGGAAAAACAAAAAGACCATTTTTCTCACTGAGCTTAGCCTGTATTAAGGGACATTAATACTAGAGATGTTTTGTTTTTAAACTTTTGTTGGAGCAAAGTTAGGTTCCTTTTGAGTTTGAAGTTTAATCCATGATGACTTCTAAATTAATTAGTAAAGCTAGAGAAACATGAAGGCTTATTTTTGAGAAAAAAAAAAAAGGAAAACCATAAATTATTTAAAAGAAAAGAGAAGCAGAAAACAGCATACAAAAAGAAGTGTAACTCAAAGGATAAGGGAGGAATGACTGTTGGTGATCAGTTCAACTACCACGTGTACATGAAGAACTACAGTGAGAGGGAAGCCATTGTCTCTGGAAGTGCACACGCCTGTCTCCTGTGATGGCAGCAGTGTATCCTCACTCTCAGAGGGGAGCAACTCCTTCTGGGGTTCAACTTCGAGGTCTAATTCTCAATAGTTGTTAGGTCTGCTTCACGCAGTGCTGAAGGAAACTGCCCTTCTATATAAGGTGTGAATCTGTACACATCGCCACAAAGAGGCAGCTAGACACTCTAGAGTGTAACTGGGTTTTTCTTTTAGAAGCCGTATTGTATAGGTGGAACTGTGCCTTATGGTATTTAGGTAAGATTATAACATATGTAAAAATGTAGTTTAATATCTCTGTATTTAGGATAAATAGCTCAATGTGCTGCCATGGCAGAAAAGGGCCTTTATTGACTGAAGGCATTTCTTCCTTCCAGCCTGATGCACTTTCTAGATGAAGGGTGTTTTGAAGGCTGCCTCTTGGTCAATGGCCACAGTGCAACACCTAGAATGTGTGTCCTGCATCTTAGAGACACTCTCTCAGGTGACATCTGCTGAAATAGTTTGTATCAGTGGGTCAGCAAACAAAAGAACTTAAATGGTCCTTTAAAGAATAAATTGCCCTTCCTTAAAATCTTCTGAGCCAGTTTATTTCTATCTCTATCATGTAGAGATAGGAGTTCCCATCTGGTTTATGCTGCTCATACTCATTGTACCTAAGGTCTTTGTCCTGCAAAGAGTGAGCCATGACACTTCCTCTGGGCTCCAGGTATATACATTCTGCAGGATTCTGGAAGCAAAGATGGACCGTGGTAGCATGTTTTCAGTTGTGCAATTGGCAAGTTGAAACTGAGCAGGATTTTTCTTCAGTGTTTTATACAATATACAGGCTTGGTATGTTTTTGTTGGGCCTGCAGCCTTACATTTGAAAATCTTAAACCAACTTACAATGGGAAGTTTTTTGTGTGTCTGTCTTTTTTTCCACAAGTTTTTTTCTTTGAGACAGTTTGAAAATATCAACAAAGTATTTCAGATGGAGACTAATTTATTGTTATTTACTCAAACATTTGAAGGATGCTTCATGCTCTGGTTTTTGTTTTTGGTTTGTGTTGTTCTGTTTCTCTTTTTCAAGAAACCATATTATTGAAAACAGATATTTCTCTCTGAAATGTTCATTTCCTGGAAAAAAAAAAACAAACAGATTTTTCATCAAAATATTTCAGTTAAAGAGCTATGGCTGATCTCCAGGGTGTTCTTCTGAAAAGGCAAAAATACAAATCAGTAGAAAGAGAGTGACAATCAACAGACAAATACTTGATCCTGCTCTATGGTTCTGGCTCAGGTGAAATTCTTCCTGGAATCAAAAATGAGAGCAAGTTTCAGCACATAAAGAATCCTGCCTATATACTAAAGTAACTCCCAGAACTATTCATTTTCCAGGAGTGAACACATTTTATACATAACTCGAGTAACCTACATATTCATTTTACAGAATCTAACAAGTGAAGCATGATTGTGAATGTATCATGAAGTTGGCTCAGCAAAGGTTTTCCTATAATTAAAATACATCTGGCTCTGTTCTAAGGGGGAAATCACAGGCCTCTGAATGTTTTCAGTATTTCCTTATGCACAACAGCAGCAGAAAAACTCCATATGCCTTAACCTAATTCCGTTCCACTTTATCATGTTGATAAATCAGCTGCAATAAGGAATTTTAATCTAGCATCTTTGACCTGAAACTGAGGGATTCAAAGCAAAGACAATGGAAGTGGTCATGTATGAGAGGCTCAGAACAGCATTCAAATCTTTGGCACACTGGCGTTAATTTAAATAAGTGTGAAATGGCTTGTTGTGTTTCCCCATAAAAGCTTCTGACTGCCACGGACACTGTTCTTCCTGATGCCAGTTCTGCACCTACATCCCCTGCTGCCAGCGGTGCCCCAGAGCACCGAGGGAATGCGTGGCTGTGGCCGGGGAATGCTTCAGGCGTTGTGTATCTTTGTCCTGCACCCTTCTCGAAGGAGAGACTCGGCTCAGGGCAGTGACACCTTCCTTACAAGAGTTCCCTATCCTGGAAAGGGCTGTGCTCCCCAGCACCCCTTGGACCGGCTGGCTGCCCACTGAGCAGTGATGGGGGCAGGTTGGCAGCTGAGGGACCCGTGCGTGCGGGGAGCTCGGCGTGAGGTGTAATGGGCTGCTGTCCCTCGGCCGTGCCGTGGTGGGGTCAAATCAGCGTGAGCCTGGAGACACCGAGTCTGGCTGGGTTGCCCTCTGCTTTCCCTGCCTGCCTCTGGCGCTTTTCATCAAGTCCTCAATGTCCACCTCATTTGTGGGACAAGTGACAATCGGGTTCTCGTTCTTGGGCAGCCCCAGGAGAGGCAGCTGTGGAGCCTGCAAGGGAGGCGGCAAGCGGTGATGGATGGAGAGGGCAGGAAGGATGGATGGATGGATGGATGGATGGATGGATGGATGGATGGATGGATGGATGGCCATGACTGGGAGGGGGCTGGCTGTCTGGCGGCGTGGTGCTGGTCCGGGGGAAGGGGTGNCCTGCCGCCCTCCGCAGCGCCCGCCACGCCATGCCCAACTTCGCCGGCACTTGGAAGATGAGGAGCAGCGAGAATTTCGACGAGCTACTCAAGGCGCTGGGTGAGGCGCGGGGGAGCCGGGCAGCGGGCTGTGGCCCGCGGGAGGCGACACGGGGGGGCAGCGGCAGCCGCGCTCCGGTGCCCGGCGTCTCCACGGAGAGCTCCGCGCGTCGGCCGCGGGCAGGAGAGGCTCCCGCCGCTGCGGGGCACGGCTCAGAGCCCTACCCGGGGAGGGGCGGTCGAGGCACGGCACTGTCCCCGCCTCACCTACGGGTGCCGATGGTCCTGCCCGGGCAGCTGGGCTGCGGCTGGCACGGCGTTCTGCTGTGGGGCTCTGCCGGAGCAGAGCCCCACGGCAGAACTCCCGCTCTCTGTGCGGGAGTCCGCGTGTGCCGGCTGTGCGGCGCCTGCCGGAGCGCCGCAGCTCCCGAGCGCCGCAGCTGTGCCGTGGGGCTACGCGCAGTGCCCCTGCCTCTCGCCCCACTCCCCGATCTGCGTGATGTTGGGCGAGATCAGCCCCGGGCACGGCTGGTAACTTCAAGCTCTGCTTCCTCCCCGCTTTGCCCAGGTGTTAATGCCATGCTCAGGAAAGTGGCGGTGGCAGCCGCCTCCAAACCCCATGTGGAGATCCGCCAGGACGGGGACCAGTTCTACATCAAAACTTCCACCACTGTCCGCACCACTGAGATCAACTTCAAAATCGGGGAGAGCTTTGAGGAGGAGACGGTGGATGGCCGAAAGTGCAGGGTAGGAGGGAAGCTGGGGCATGTGCATGTGTGTGGGGAGTTTGTGTGTTACTAAGTTCTTTTTAGATGGGACAAACACATCTGCTGCCCATGTCCCCAGGCGGTAGCATTGCTGCCCTTCACCCTCTTACCAGAACCACTCTTGGGGGTTCTTAGTGGTCACCACTTCTCTTGTCCCTCTTTTGGGATAAAACTGAAATCTGAAGGCAACAGGACATGACAGGTCCCAAAAGCAGAGTTCAGGTATCTGGTTTCCAGCTTGGCAGGGTTTAGTTCTTCTCTTTTTGCTTCTGTCTCCCCTGAAGACCTCAGCTGCAGTGCAAGCTCTCTCCAGCTTTGGTCCCTGACAGAAACATGGGAAATGGTGGAGCAAGAGAGACCTCAAGAGTCAAGATTTAGTGCACAAATCTGACATAACTTTTTTCTAGATTGAACCAGATGAGTTCTCAAGCAGGACCACAGATTGTTGGAAGTTTGGGGCTGAAATCCTCTTTCACACCCTTGCCAAGTGCATGTGTCTGGTTTACGGATAGCTCTTTAACAGTGTAAGACAGACTTTCAGCTGGTATTATACCAGCCACAGTTACACCATCTCCTTGAGCAGAACTGCATTCATTAGAGAGCATTCATGGGAGTGTTTTGGGCTTGATTCTGTGTGTGAGACCCTGCTCCTCCACCTTTGTAACCACTTCTGTGGCCATGGATGGCGATTGAAGTTGGCAGCATCTGACACCAGGTTTTTGCTGGGATCTGAGGTTTGGGGAACTGGGCTGTGGTCATAGCTGCCTTTTGAAAACCATTATTGAAGGCATGGGTTAGTTATGCTTTCTTCAGGCAGTTTACTCTCATAAAGAAGTATATCTAAGTATGTATAAAACTCTTCTAAAACAAGTATAAATAAAAATCTTCAGAATGTAGTCTCAAATGAGGATCCAGTTTTATAAGTATCTAGTGTTGGTGAAATAATCTACTTCCCAAAATATGATCTCTCCTAATTCACAGGTCAGCATTTGAGACTGTTTTTATCACTAAAAAATCAGAGCTTACTGTCTTCGGTTCAATGGCTGTCAACATAAATTTATGAAAAAGAAAGCAGATTCTGGGAATCAGTGAATATTTAGAAAATCCACTTGCTCTTTAGGACAAGTTATCATATATCTAATAGTTTGTCCAGGAAATGTTGCTGGCTTTGTTAATTTATCTTGTTCGGCAAAAGTGTCTTCATGCATAATGCACATACAATAAATGTGACCTGCTTTCTAGAGAAGGATTTACTGCTGCAGATGGAAAAACAATAATTATAGCTGCAAGCTATGAAAGTTGGAAAAACCTGAAAGAAATGGGTTTTGTGAAGTAGTAAATTTTTTCCATGTGTTGTGAAATTATTTATAGTCCACTCTCAGGAATAAGTTGTACTGCTGTGTGTATATTACCAAGATGTGGCCACAGAGCAAAAACTGACAGATAATAAAATAATACTCTAGAATGTACTTTGCAGTATCTGGCAAAACTGCTGACTAGTGATAAATTTTGATATACTTTATGGGGTGGAGGGTTTTGTACTGCCAACTAACTTGATCCATTGTGCAGACTGACAGAATCATATGTAGTTGTACTTCAAGGCACAGCTTCTATAACTGCCATTTGAGACTGCTTGTTGGCTTACAAAATCTATTGTTTTGAAAAATATTTTAAAAGTAAACAGCTAATTTTAAATCAAAATAAAGGGGTTTTTTCCCTTGGAAAGTTTGGGAAGTATTAACTTGAATTTAGTCATACGTACGCACACACACATGTATGTGTATATGTGTATGTGTATGTGTATGTGTATGTGTATGTGTATGTGTATGTGTATGTGTATGTGTATGTATATGTATATGTATATAATCACAGACTATAAATGTCTACTCTGTGTAGTTATAAAGCAATTACTTAAACATTCATTACAGGGCATCCTTCTGCACAGCTGTTCCATTGCACTGTGGAGTAATAGTTAAGTGCTTGCGTGAAACAGAGCAAGCAACAGACAGGGCTTGCCTGTTTGTGAAAGCTAAACAAAATCCTATGGTTTCAGGTTCTTTTATTTTTCAGTAGTTTGATATTCGTAATTCAAATGCTTTGAAAAATGCCCAGGGGTATTTCAGTCTCCAGATTCACAACCTAAAAAAAGTAATGTCACAAACACTTGAATTCTAACAATGTCTCTTTAATTTAGATGTGATTTATTCTAGTTTGTTAGCTCAATATGTTTAATACACAGTTAACTTTGCACAGTGCCATAGAGCAGGAAAGATTGTAAGTGACAAATACACAACATATATATACATGATATATACAATTGTTAGAGCATGCTGTTAGCATGCTCTAATCTCTCCTGTTTATGCTTTTACTCTTAGGCGACTTTGTAGTGATAAATAACATGTCAGATCAAATCATATGTGTACAAAGATGCTGGGGAATGTGGACCCTACATTAGTATGTTCCTAAATTACATTTTTCAACATCAAGCATTTGATGGAAACTGAGTGGCTTCACACTGAAAAGACAATTTGTAATCACTTTGTTACTAATATATACCTCTTTCCAAAATGCCCCATCATACCTTAATTTTTATTTCACCGCTTTTCACTGATGACTTTTTTCCTTTGCCTTTATCTATCCATGTGTTGCTCCTTTAGTGGAGCAGTAATTCTCACTACTGCTCATTGTTGTCTGTGTCTCATGCTGCTGAGGAATATAATTAATGTATTTCCTAATGGTTTTCTTGCCTGCAGAGTTTGGCCACTTGGGAGAATGAAAACAAGATCTATTGCAAACAAACTCTTATTGAGGGAGATGGTCCCAAAACATACTGGACTCGAGAATTAGCTAATGATGAGCTGATTTTGGTAAGAATCTTGAACCTACTCAATACATGCACCATATTAAAAGGGTTCTTTGTTACCACGTAGGAGGTGTTATTATTTTTCCTTACTTAAATCCATCTGTAAGACTACCATTTTCATAATACTCTACCCTACAATTAATACATTGCATTTTTTCCTTTTTTGTTTTGGTTTGGTTTGGTTTGGTTTGGTTTGGTTTTTTTAACAAATGGAGATATATGCATGTTCTGACTTGCATTTGATTGTTAAAACTTTCACCATACTTGTACTGGTAGAATAATCACAAGTTCTGCTCTGTAAATTCACAACTCATCAAAGAATTTGCTTGATTTATTGCAGATTTTCTCTGTGAAAGTGAGATCAAGGCATTTGAGCTCATTTCTGGAGAATCTTCTTTTTAGGCATGTGCATAATGTTACTTCTTATCCGCAGTCACATGGTATATAGCAGGAAAGATATGCATGCTGTTAGCATGCTCTAATCTCTCCTGTTTATGAAAAATACATAATTTCCTCTCATATCCCTGCCACCTTCCCCAATCCCCTGATCACCTCCAAGTCAGATTCAGAATTGCCTTCACGTGTTTCTTAGAAACACAGAGATTTGCACATTTGCTGTCAGCCAATATCCCCCCAGTGCTGTGTGAGCTTCCCCCTGGCAGCAGGGTGTCTGTGGGCATTCTGAGCAGCACCTCTGCAACCGCCTGCCCACCCTCAGTCTCACACTGTTTGTTTGTTCACATTGTCCTTAGTTCTGTTCTCTTCGCTGCATCTTTTCTCAGTAGGCACTCCAAATTAATTTACCCGTAGCCACCTGAGTAAAGACACAGTAGCACAGTTCAGCTCAAGTTCAGAATCATTTTATTGCACATGTTCTTTTTAGTGCATTTTCAATAAATAGTTGATTAGACTGTTACCCCTCATCAGTTTGGACATGGAAGACAGCCTCCTGGAGTGGAGGGTAAGAAAACATCAAAGCAGAGAGGTTTTATTTCAAACTATCATACTAACTAAACCCCTGCACTTCAAAAAACAAACAGCCTCTGCAGTGTTTCTCTAAAGCAGATGGAATTCTGTTTTTAAGGCTGCATTTGAAACAAAAACAGGACCCAAACTTAACCAAGTATAAACAAAAAGCTTCTAAGGTGTTAATGTAATTCCTTGGAATGTTCACCCACCCCTTATGAGGATCGGTGCTGTTAGTGAAATCATGCTGGTTTAATGAATGAATACTCCAATGCTGCTTAATTTCTTTTGACTCAACCACTGGAGTTCTTTATATTATCACAAAATTTTAGCAGGCAAAGTACTTTGATCTCTGCTTTGCATCTTTAGATGAAATGCATTGGACAAAATATATTCTCAACTATAACTTTTCCAGCTTTCTAACAATACATTTCTGTAGTTTATTATTTAAGCAACAAGCTGATGGGGCAGCTGTTAAATAAAGTGCACTGCTCTGAGCAAAGCAAGAAGGCTGCTCATAATACAATTGCCTCCTGGAAGCAGCAGACAATTGTAGTATGAACTTACCCTGCTGGGGAAGAATCATGAAGCTGGATAAAAAACCCGAATGGTTCAAAGATTTAAAGCCATTGAGCCTTTTTTCTTAACACAGTCTGTTGAGCTTTTCTGAATTACTTATTTTTCCAATTAGGATATAAATTAGAACAACTTGCTTCTTATTAAAATATTTCCATTTATAGGAACTCAGAACTTTCGATAAATTGGTTTACTGTTTAATTTCCTTGCCATTAAAATATACACATTTCTTTTAATCTGTGTATGTGTAGACTCAACTTCCAGTCATTACATTTTGTGTATAAAAGAATCTAAATAATATGCCTAAAATTTGTTATTGCAAATACTTCTCTTAACACCACTGATCAAGCCACCTCTTAGAAGAACTTACTGGTTGTAAAGCTAAACCACTGGAAGATCTTGAGTCTTTCAATGTAAAGAAAGCTTTAATTGAATCTGAGTGCGTTAGAAACTCTGTCCAATCTATCAATTTCCCTCCTAAACTAAGAAAACTAGAATGGCATGTACTGTTTTACTAGTGATCTAACACTTGATTATGGCGATTTCATCTCCCTACTCTTATCTAAAACGATCCTGATTGATATGCAAAGGCTTTGTTAACTCTTTTCTGGTTTCCATTTCCCCAGACCAATCCCCTTGCTGTCTCTGGCAAGCTGAAATTATGTTCATTGGTTGCAATGTGTGATTTTACTGTGGCCATTATGAAAATTTGGTATTTGTTTCCAAGTGATCCAGATCATTCTCTCTGCGTTTTTTACTATTCATTTTTTACTATGATACACAGTTTCATTCTCCTACCTCGTTAAGCATAGTGCCCTCTTTTGCTTCATTATGACAATAATTGGTCCTCAGGACAAGCATTTTCAAGCCCTCGTGACATTTGATGGGACTGAATGTACAGATCTTTTAAATACGTGGGTTGACATTCAAGATCTGACAGCCGAAAGCTCGGCAATGAGGTGTTTCTGGGAGTAATGGTGGTGTGAGACCTCTTGTCCTTTGCAGAAGCTGAAATGGCCAAAAATAACCCTTCTGGGAGGCAACAAAAGGTTCTACTGTTTGGAGAGAGACAGACGAGGATAAGCTACATTTTCTTGTCTGTGGTCCCTAATTTTAAAGCCCCAGAACATTCCTTCAGAGAACTGGGCTTTAGGAGGTAAACTATTTGAAGGGATGGGCTGAGGTGTGCTCAGCAGCTATAAAAGGGAGCCAGGTAGGAATAAGAGCCCTTAGTGAGAAGACTCTTTTGATCTCTTGTCTTTCCACTGTGTTTGGGTTTTTCATCACTCCAGTGAACAAAGATTCAACATCAGATTATTTTATGCTTGGCAAATTTCCTTGGGCCTGACTTACATCTTACTTCTTCAAAACCAAGATCACAATGAGAAGAAGAGATCTCTGTCTTCTCCTTTCTTTCTTCTTCCACCCTCAGAACTTTCTTAGGGATCTTTAGGACCTGAAATTCATTCTCATTCAGTTTTGCTGCCCATATTGCTTCAAATATTTAACAATTCCCATCTTCACACTTCTCAAATCTCCCTGCTCACCTAAGAAATGTTTTCTGTTCCTTTACTCTCCCTGATGTGCTTCAGTAAGGCTCTGCTTCTTTTTCTCCATTCAAAGAAATCTTTCAAGAAGTCTTGAGACTCCTTATTCACTATTAGATTAGAAACCAAGAAAAGTCATACCCAGTTTGAAAGAAGTTGCAAGAAAGAATGTGTTAGTCTGTGTTAGTCTGAGGCATGAATTAAAGAAAGGCTTGGGGTAACAGGCAGGGAGTAAGGAATTAGTTTTACTCTGTTGGTATTGGCTGAATAAATGTTGGAACGTTGCCACATAATTTTGATGTAAAATGCTGCATTGCTTAGGGGATCCACTTGATTATGGTATTTTCCTAGTGTAAAGGATATATTTTTCTCTGCAACACAGCATATTAAACAAAATGCATTTATTATCCCGTATAATTAAAAAAATCCCAGTGTTTAATTGCCATGACTACTACAGACCTAAAATAGAAACCATATTACTCTATATAATTATCAATCTTTCTTGCATCCTGGCCAAAGAATTCCTTATGTTCTTCAAAGATATTTCCTTGGAGTAAAATGATGGTCTTCCAAGTCACATCATGTCCTCTGGTACACAGATGCTGAGAACACACTATTTAGTTAGCAGAGGTTTTCTTTACCTTCAGTTGCCTTCAGTTCTCCTTAGCTCCTTGCAGCATGGAGAATAAAATTGCTCTTATTAGTAGATAAATAATATTTGGCTCATACAATGGCAGATGTAGGCCTGAAGTCCTGTTATAAAAAAAAATTCTTTCAGCCAAGGAAGGGAAACAGGATCAAGTTCTTCTTTATAAAAAAGATGGTCTGAAAACTAGAACATTAATGTAAAACTAGAATATTGCAACTTCTTTTATCAGAGCAGTTTATTCTAAGCTCATCTTATACACTTGCTGGGATTTCAGCACTACATTTTTAGAATTACTGAACAGTGTAGATAAAAAACCACATGGAATGTGCAAGCAAGGGAGGCTGGAAAGGGTAGCTCCCCACCGAAATTCAAGTTTATTTGTCTTGACTATATCTTTATATTGTATTGTACTTTGGGATTGTAATGCATGCACACAGTCAGGATATCTGTATTTACATTTCTACATTCATAAACTGTACTTGGATTAGCATTTGAGCAATCAAGATCAGAATATAACACAAAAATATATATTTATTTTATTTGTTTGAAAATTATGATTTGGAATTAAGTGCCTTTTCTTCCCCTTATTATATTCATAATGTTTTTGTCGCTGTGTGTTTTTGTCAGGGACATTAATGAGCTATCAATCACTTATGTAAGTCAGAAAAACAAGAGGTCTGCTCTTTGCAGAATTAAAGGATGCTGCTTACAAATATTGGCTATTTAAATGAGACACATTTATATTCACATTTTAGGTGCATTGCTGCTTTCACGGCTGCTCATGCCTCTATAGATTTAAGTTTAATCCGTAACACCCAAACATTTTGAAGTGGATGATTACTGAAGAGGGTCTTTAAAAACAGCCTCTGACCACATTTTCCACAGTTCACCTATCACACAGGGGTTCTCAGAATCAATTGTAGCAAGGGTCAAAGATCAGAACATTGGTGGGGGTTCAAGCGTGGTTCCTATTCTACATTCCCTCCTCAGAAAAATCATGCCATAGTTGATTAAAAATGGTGAACTGTGGAGCCTAGATGAGCGAGTGAACATTTTTTTAATTATTTCGCTGACTTCTGAAATGAAGCAGTAGGTAAGAAGGGTCAATGCAGATTTGCAAAGAGATTTTGCAGCAGAATGTTGAAACGCATGATGTGCCTAAGCCTTGTATGAAACAGTGTCAAACTACCTATATGTTTACCTTTTCGATAACATTTGGAGACTGATCTTATACAGAATCAAATATCAAAAGAGGGGTCTAGTCATATCAAGCTCAGAATGAGGGGATTGCTGCTGTCCTCATTGGAGCAGCCTTGACAGAAGTTCAGGAGCCTGTAATAATGCACGCGTGTGTGTTGCATGGGCCTAATGCTTTAATTTACTCTTTGCCATGAGCAGATTTACAAGGAGGCTTAGGGATCTACAGCCCCTGCTCACTACTACAGCCTTGTCTGGATCACATCCCAAACAAAGAAAGAAGCCAAAGCCATTTGCATTTTGGCTGCACCAAATCCTGAATGCAGCCTTTTGTAATATCACTTATAGCTTAGATGTCCTCTGGTTTTCGGCTATAAGTGGGAGATACCATTGTCTCAGATCTCTGTCATTCATTTGCTGCATGGCTTTGAGGAAACTGTATAATATAGCAGTGCTCAAACACAAATACTGGCATTTTGGCTCCTTGAGAAATCACCTAATTTTGCATGCTGCTGTCAATTGATGTGCTGAGGAACATGAGGTTGTGTATTGGGTGATTTGCTATTAATAACCAAGCTTGAAAGTAGGGGCTGCACATTCAGTGACTATGGCCTTGTAAGGATCAACTTCTTTCCTAAAATATAATGGGAGCCAGGAGGAGAATGGAAATAGGCAATATGCCTTTGCTCTGAAGATCTATATCTTTATTCTAGATAACATGGAAGTTTGCACGCGGACAAAGCATTTTCTGAGGATTCATTTAAGTAATACCTTCTTTTCTTCATCAGTTTGCTGATGGATTCTGTCTTCCTTTTGTAAGTTGCCTCTGCATTTTGATCAGTCATGAGCAGATAAAGGGATTTTTGCATACACTGGCAGAAGTGATCTTTCCCAGGTGATTGTTTCAGTGACAGTCTTCCTCATTATACTGTGTGTTCCACTTACCACAAAGGCTCCTCAGCAAATGTTTATAAAGAAGGACTTCAAAAAGCAGATTTGCTCCTACAGAAATATATTACTGCCCTGTAATTCTCTTTTAATCTCTCATGATGTAAGTAGTCATCAGATTTTGAGTGAACTGAGAGAGGTCAATTTATTGGATTATCCCCCTGCACAGGGCTTTGTTTGCAGTGTCCTTTTGGACTCTCAGCTACAGATTATGACAAGCTAAGTGAAGAAAACAATTCTGTAATTTGCAGTCGTTGCACATTTAAAATCCTATTTTAGATCTAGATAGAAGCCTTGCCTTGTAGCATTTTATAAGTGGGACCTTTCCAAGCTGATGACAAGATGGCATTTGACAATCCTGCATCTTCTCATTACATCTGAATTACAGTTTGGTGGCATTGCACTTTTTTTAGTTGCTCTGATGGAACTTCACCACCAAATAGCCAGGATTGCTCATTCTCTTTTCATTTGGAAGTTCTACTGCTTTGGGTCATGGAAATCTTTAAAGTCTGCTTATTGGAACAGGAACTGTCACTTCTTTTGAGTCTAAAATTAGAACCATAGACACTAAACTGCTTTGTTCTACCACCGAATACAAGGATTTAAGTGTGAAGAATAGAGGAATTCCTTTGGATTTGGATCCTCCCTGACCTTGGGCCCAGCCGTACATCAGACATTTCTGTGAGTTACCACAAGAAAAAGAATTCAGCAAGTTTGATCATGTTCCTTCCTCCTTGCTTTCTTTAGTAACACTGCGTGGAGTTTTATCAGCAAATGATAGTTAGTCACAATAAGATGGGAAAACACCTTTTGTGTAAGTCCACATTTAAACCTGTACATAACCATGACAATAAAGCCCTTTATTTATATGCTTCAATTGCATTGTTAATCATCTGAATGTGTATAAGGTATGAAAGCTAAGTGCTTAAAAATGCAGCTTATTCCTGAAATAGGTCAGAGGCCACATAACCTAAGCTGGGTCTTCAAGTAAAGGATGTCTTAGTTGTTTGAGAAGTGCCCAGTGGCTACATGGTTCTCCAGAATAGCTGTAATTGTGCTTTGCATGATTTCTATCTCTTTGCAATCTAGATTTAAAGACATTATTGTGTTAAGTTATAATGATTTTCCAGATGGTGAGACTAGTGTGTTGCGGAGTTCTTGTGTTTAGCAACACACAACATTTTTTTAAATTTGGTTCCTTGAATATGTCCATGTTTTCTGCACTTGATTTTTGTCCAGAGTAATTTGAATGTAGTCCCTTGCCTGAAATGTTCGGAAGTCCAGAAGTCTAGCTGGAGCTGGATATTGGAAGTACAAAATGAGGAGCCCGTGTCCTGTGTCACAAACATGCTGAGCTGTGACTCTCTGAGTGCACAGCAGTCAGTGTGGTGTTGCTACCCACCCATACTACTGAGCTTTCCCAGAAAGTCTTATGTGTTTTTCTTCCTCCACAAATTTTAATCTTTATTTCCACACTCCCTCCTGTGAATCTTCCAAGGAAGCTGCCAGTTAGACTACACCAATGTCTTAGGAGCAACCTCTGCCCAGGAGCACAGTCTTAGAACTGGACACTGCAATTTCAGAAGCTCAGATCTACAGTGTGAATCACATCTATTTCAATCTACTCTTCCCTGCAGTGTTCCTTCTCATCTCAGTAGAACTGCTAATCTGTTCTGAGAATAACTGCTGTTGCACAGCTTTAGGGGAAGGAGTTCCTCTCTTAACTTGCCTGAAAGAGCAGACATCAATTTGTCAGGAAGGTTACATGAGTTTTGGCAAACGGCTGCTGCAGCCTTTCTCATTAGAATTGGTGATGTGGCACCCACTCCCATCTCATGATGCAGCTGCATGGCTGTTGCAGCTCCAACTGTCCGACTGGGACCGTGCCAGCTCTGGGACAACAGTGCACAGGAACTGGTTTACTGCTGCTTATGATTTGTGTTGAAGTAGCAGCAGGGGACCCAAACCTCCCTGTGCTTAGCAGTGCCTGAATGTGAAAGACAATCACTGTTGCAGGGATCTTACAGTCTCCACGGAAAACCTCGAGCCCTGGCTGGTCTTGACTCTTACTTCTTCTCTCTGTCAAAACTCCTGCTGAAATAATTTTGCTTTTGTGGGTAATTTGGAAATGTTGAGGGAAGCCATAATAAGGGTATTTGCAGCTGGTGCCATGGACAGTAGAGAACTATTCCCCTCCTTTAATGTTCATTTTCAGATGTATTCATGTACAATCTAAAAATATATATTAAGCACTGATATGATATTGATATGAAAAAAAACAAAGTCTGTATCTCCAAAATACCAACAGACTTGTGTCCCCAACAAAGTGAACAAAATATAAGCCAGAGACAGTTTTAAAGCCAAGTCTTTTCAAAGTATTGGCCCAAACAGGTGTAGAAAGCATTAAAACAAATAGCCCAGCTGAATTTTCATAACACACTGGGGTAGTTCTTACTGCATGCTTTTCAGTGAGACCTTGGCAGTGACCACAGCCAGAGCTCATTAGTGCTGAGCTCAAAAACCTTCCATCGGCATAGCTGAATGTGAAGATTTTTGCAATCTCTATTTCCTCACTCTTGCCCCTTTTGTTTCCTTCATGCTTAATTGCTTAAATTTTAGCCTGCCAGACCTGAAATTACATACAAACACTTCAGGATTCAGGTGGCTTTCTCCAACAGCCCCACAATCACTGTCCTGCCTACAGGTCCTGATAATCTGTAGGGTATTCAGATCCTTAGTGTGGTTAACAAACTCACTGGGTAAGGGCACAGTGATCTGAAGGAAGGTTGTCATTGACACTGCCAACACTCCAGCTTGGAAGAGAGGGTTTGGGATCCTAGCCTGAGCTGTCAGTCACCTGCAGCAGCATTATGTTCACAGGTGTACATCCTTCTGGTCTTCATGTTTCCTCCACTGACCTCATTTACCTGCTTGGATTTACATCTGCAAATATCAAAGAATATGTTTGGAACATGCCATCTGAATTCCACCCTCAGCATTTCTAGTTCAAAGTGCAGCAACTGTTTCTAAATATAACAACAGTACATTCCAAATTCACTTTATTTTCTCATGTTTATTTATCAATTCATGCCAAGAAACTACAGAAGAAGAAAATTCATGCATCATTTATCATTCTGACAAAACCCATCCTGCCTTGAAAAGGAGGTCATTTACATTCTTTCGAAATGACTTATTTCTTTACTGTCATCTGTTAAAAGACACAAGAAAAAGTATTCTGCTGTAGGATGAGTTACTTTAGTAAAAATAACACTTTGAAATGGTGTTAAATGTTTGCTGGTTCTATCTCTTCTGATTGATTTTTATTTCTTTTCCAGACCTTCGGTGCTGATGATGTTGTGTGCACAAGAATTTATGTAAGAGAGTAAAAACCTCGATTCCCTTGTCATCTGGGATGAAATGGAGAACTGTGAAAACCCCCAGTATATCGAGCATCTGTGTGTGGTGTTACTAATGCGGTGTTGTATGTGACCGTGTGTGTTATATCTGAACCCAGATCCTCTGTTAAGTGTATTTTGCTTTCAGTTTTCATTTCAGACACTCTCCCTTCCCACTTTTATGCCATCAATTTTCATGTCTGCTTTGTATTTTGTAGTTGTCACTTGCTATGGTTTCCTCAGTTATTAAACTTATTGGCATAACTCACAGCTGTTTGGGGGTGTTTTTAATTGAAAACCCAGCAGTGCTTTGGTTAGGACTGAGACACTTTTTACCCTCTGCTGAAGTCAGTAGTGTGGAGCTTCCCTGCTTTTGACTGGTCCTGTGCTGTCAGGCAACACCTCCTAGGACAAAGGAATGGAGACCAAGCAGCTGCTTTATAGAGCTGCAGGCTGCTCTCTTGAACCCAGAGCTGTGCTTCTTTCCTTCTTTCTGTCCTCTCCCCTTCTTCCTCCTCTCTGTCTCTTGTCCTCTCTTCCTCCCTGTTTCTCTTGTCCTCTCTTCCTCCCTATTGAGGAATAATTTGAGTATGCTGTGATTGCTGGGACTCTGATTCATCTGAACCAGACGAGACAAGGTGAGATCTTTCCCCTTTCCTGCTGCGTTTCTGAAGAGTGCTCAAACTTCCCCATTGAGACACGCAGTATCCAAGTACAAAACCCAGCTGTATCTACAGGACAAATAGCACCGTGATCATGACTAATAGTTGTTGTCATCACACCCAAGCACCTCAGGCCTGATCAGAGAGCCAGAAGATTGTGACAGACTTTACTTGTTTTGGCCATTAAACAATAAAGCTGAGGAATGCTGCTTTTCTCCTACCTTCCCACCTGTGACAAAGAGAATTTCCAATGGCTTCACTCCCTCTCTATGTTACGACTCTCACTTCTGTTGATTCAACCTTTCATTTTTTAAGCAACTAAGTGTTTCACAAACCAGGGCCATAGTTCAAGAATGAAAGAAACACCAAATTTAATGTATTTATTCTGGCTCAGAGTTCTGGCCGCAGTACTATCAAGTATTAGATTCAAGCTGAACAGACATTCCACTAATGAACCAGATAGGCTTCAGTTCTTCAGCCTTGGAAGTGTCTGGAGATTGAGACAAGGAGCACTACTTATTTCACTGCAATATCCAATCTTATCTGACCAGCTTTTTACCTCTGTAAGAATAACTTTTCTGCTTCATGTTACACAATAATACAAGATCTTTAAGAGGTTCGGTGTTAGCAGAATATGTGCCCTGTTCACTGGATTCTGCTCACTACTCAGAACAGGAAAATAGGACCAAAACATAGTCATCTTGGGATATCCTTGACAAATTAATCTGTCTCTTCATCCCTCACATAGCTATGCAGAGAAATCCCCTTTGACAGGATTACTAAACTTCCATGGAGAAATCAGCCAACTGTTGTATTTATTGCAGTGTGGCCTACAGAAGCACAAAGAGGAGAGAAAAATACAGTTTTCTGTCTCCTCTGCTCTGATCCGTCATGCTTGCTTTCTCTGCCATGAGCACTCAAGATACCACACTGCAGCTGAAAAGAGGGTTCTTTTCTTCCACACTCTAACCTTAAGCCAAATCCTGTTTCCAAGACCTTGGTTCTGTTGGTATCAATTAAATACAGTGCATGCTGGCCCACACTGAGGCAGGGGCTGAAATTAGTTCATTGAGGATTGGATACAGCTGAAGCTACCCCTCAGTAAGAACAGAACCAAGAGGAAGGATGACAGGGATCTATCTTTATTTTCTATCTTCTTTTAAGATTCAAATTAAAATAGTTGGGTGATCTGTTATGAACGAGTTCCACTTCAGGAGTATCTGGATCAGCTATGCCAAAGAGACTCCAGAAAAAAGTGTCAGGCTCAAAGCTGCTCAGGGATTCAGACAAAACTATCTTGCCTTGATGCAAGGCTGAGCAGTTCCAACACTGTGTTGCAGGACATGTTGGCGCAAGTCATATCCCAGAGCACCAGGAGCCCACCAACACCACAAAGGATTTTCCTCCACCTTCAAGAAGGTGTGTGGTGGATCTGGGGCTGAAGCTGAAAAGGCAAGTTAGGGACAAAGCCAACAAATAGCAGGGCTGTTTTGCCATTCCAAAAAAATATGCCACTCTCAGCAATTATCTTTTCCACCTATGTCTAAAACAGCCCTGATGCAGAGTTTGTGAGGGTTCTGCAAGGTGTTGGCATGAGCCTCACACTGTCTAAAGCCGGTGAGTGCATTTAATGGAAGCAGCGATTTCTGTGTTTCATTTCTAGGAAGGCTCAAGCTGAGCTGTTGTGCTGCTCAAGCAAATGTCCTTCAGAAAACTTCCCCATCAACTGGAAAATACCAAGTCAGGTTTCCATCCAGTTGGCAACTACTCTCCAAGTAGTTAAACATGAGCTATGTAACGAGCTTATAGGAGTTACGATTGAAAACAGGCCCTGGACATATGAGGTACCCTGGATAACTGGGAACTTTCTTCCAGGCTTGAAGCAGTTCACCTTAGCTTTGTTTGCAGTCTGGCATGACAGAAGTTCCTTTCTTTAATAATTTCAGTGTGGAAGCTTCACCACTTGATTGACTTCTGTGAAGTTATAATAAACTAACTGGTGCATGGGTAAATTCCTATGAACAGAGACTAGAAGTGGTCCAGGGTGTTAGTTTTATGGCTCATTGTTGAAAGTGCAAAAGCCAAATTGCATTCTGTGAGCGCTCTTGGATTTAAAAGCCTTCAAATCTAGGCACTCAAGGATTTGGAGTGAATTTATTGGCCAAAAGCCTTGCAGTTGTCTCCTGCTTTTTTTTTTTTTTTTTTTTTTTCCCCCATTGCTGAGATTAAGCTCCTTTGGGAACATGGAAGTTGAATAATGCCATGGCAGCCAACAGAGACAGTTTTATCGACTTTTTGTGGAAAAAGTCATGAATTCACACACACCCACCCCCTCCCCAGATGAGGTGATGGAAGCAGAGTAGATTTACCGTAGCTTTCATCCACAAAAATTAAGTCTCATGATGTCTGAGTGTTAAATGGTTGCTTAGCAGAATAAGGTCCTGAAAGCTTCAGGCGGCTGCTCTCTACACAGGAGCGAGGGATTTTATAGGCAAAGGTGCCAGGACAATGGAGCATCTAAGGGTTGCATAAGTGTTTGTTGATTATTTGATACCATGTGGATGTCTGAAAAGGGCCCCAGGGATTTCACAGATATTGTCTTCCAGATTCAAGTCAAAGAGACACTCTGTGGCTCTAGGTAACCAGCCAGGGACAGAGCCTGGCTTACAGTTACATTCAGTGGGCAAGCAGAAACTTCCCCTCATTCTGCTGTGCTCTAAGCAACACTTTGTCACTTGGGCTGGAAACCCTCTGAGGTTCCAAACACTGACTGGTGACAATCATGGCCTACCTCTGTCTGGATGGCTGCTGATTGACCACTGGATGCATAAGCACCACCCCCCATCTGCTGTCCTGCACATCCCTGTGCCCTACAAGCCAGACTCCTGAGCTCTGCAGGGTCAGTGCTGATGGCCAAAGGACTTTCTGACCAAATGAATGCATGAGGGAGCCTTCCTTGGGAGTGTGTTACATACTACTGGTTTGTTTCAGAGCATTTCTCCACACAAAGGCAGCAGAATACAGGCAGCTAAGAAGGTGAGAAGTCTTCCTCCTTGAAGTTTAAAGGCTTTGTCTTCCCACTGTCTGAACAGTCCTTGAATGGATACAGTACAAGTGAGTATTCAGTATTATGCCTAAACATAACTTTCTACAGCTATTTTCCATATCTGTATCCAACACATCTGCACAAATCAGGATCTTCAGGGGAGCTGTACCTGTTTTTGGAAGGGCAGCAGCACACCAGGGACAAAGCCTGAGGGCATCACAACTGGGGTAGCTGTGAGTGGGCAAGTGACTGCCAGCCTCTGTGCCTGCTGGCTTGGGACTGAGCACTGCACAGGCCATGCTGATAAGCAGCTGCTACAGCGAGACAAAGAAAGGGTTATATGGGTGTCTGCAGCAACTTGGCATATGGGTAACATTTTACAACAAGGCTTGCCCACAGGAATGGAACACTACAATCCAGCAGCCATGTTCTCTGCCCTAAGGCAAGAAGAGTTCATGTCAGGATTTTCCTTTGATTTTCCATACTTTATTCTTAAGTTGTTTTCATAAAATATTTATTGATTTTCTTCAGGAAAAATAAACATCCTAACCAGTAAACAGATCAGACAGTGAAGTTGGATTCAAAATAATCCACTGTGGGAAACTCAAAAAATGAAAAAAAAAATTATTGGCCAGAAATTTGATACTGCACTGAATAGTTCAGTTCACAGATATGTCTCACCAGCTCTTTTTGTGTGGATCAGAGCTATCCCATTGCATGTTGTATGCTCTGGAGACCTAGTGCTGCTTTAGCTCAAGTTACCACTTCTTGCACACTGACTGCAAAGAGAACATTTCTGCTAACAGGAAGCCCCAGATCCCACATGGTTGCAGAATCCAGAGTCTTTCATTATTTTTAAAATACATGCTCTCTAAGCACTACCATGTCAGAAGTGGAACAACCTCATGCTCTACCAACATGATCTGTGGCAGGCACACAATTCTTTGGCCATGTTCTCAGAGCAAAGAGGAACATGGCAGCTAAACTCTTTTACAAGCTTGAGTAAGATTTGCTGCTAGAATTTGCTGCGTGGTCACACACTGCAACCAGAGAAGAAGGTGGTTGCAGAGAGGCTTGACATGGTTTCTGCAGCAGACAATACCACAGTCTTCTACCGGATACTGCTCTGTCCAGCACAAACCAGCTGCTCATGACGAGAGGCAGTTCCTGCTCAAGCAGAAAGGATGTGACAGCTTAGGTGACTGTCTGAACTACAGATTTCTTAAAAGCTCTGCAGATATGTATCTCAGCGTTAATCTTCACAGGATGTTCACGTGGAGCTGGGGGACTGATTTCATCATAAGTCTGATGAGTTCACAGAAAGTTTTCAAAGGGCTGAAGCTTCCATGTCTAAGTAGCTGCTGGTGCTGGGAGATAAAGGTGTAATTGCAGTTGCAGTGTTACAGAACTGCACATAGGAATAGCTATAGTGGGTCAGTGTCTCTCTCCTCCAGAATTCAGTGCCTAAGACTCTTCCCTGAAACTCCTGAGAGCCTGCATGTCAAAGTAATTTGGAAAGATCTTTTGAGCACTAATAAATAGTCCATGTCAGTGCTGGGATTCTGCTGCTTTTAAGACACTGATGATTGCTGAAGCTATTGTTTTCCATTTCTCTTGCTGCAGTTGGGAGATTTTTAAAATGTTCCATTTGTGGAAGTTTATGTAGAACTAACACTATGCCATAATGATGCGTTGTGAGTCTGGAACATCTAAATAATGATACTAATTTACATGATCCTCCATAGGGTGTGCCAGGACATCAGCAATGACTGTAGTGAGAAAGCCTGTCACTGAAGTAAGCACCTAATAACTCTTTTTGCAGGAGTTGTTAACACGGAGCTTAGGCATGTGGCAAGGCTACAGACTGAGAACACATTGCAGTTATTACAGAGCTTGAAGTCCAAGTTCCTTTTAAGACACGTCACTGGTAATGTGTTTTAATCGAAAGTATTTTAGTGAAGTAAATTGGAAGCATCTGGACCTGACTGGCATCATGTTCTTTCAAGCGTGATTTACTCCATAATTCCTTTAATGAACTGGATATCAATACTATCTGACAAACAGGCAGAATAAGCAGTAAGGCTCTGTAATGCTTTCCATTAGTACAGGTTTTACAGAGATGTTGCTGTTGTTGATTTTTGTTGCAGCAACAAAGGAAATCTTCAAAACAGGTCACAGGGCAGGTATGGGAATGGTCAGAGAGCTGTAAAAGGATAATTTTCAGGGGCAGAGCTTTCTTCCTTGCTACTGTTTAAGTAACAGAAGTATTAGTTAATCCACTGATTTACCACCAGTGTTTCATCCTGCTGGAAAAATATTGAAGAATATATTCCAGGACTTGTGATGGGGTACACCTTGCAGGTTTCTCCTGACCTCATAGTCAGGGTCCCAAGCAGTATGGACACAAAACTGTGTTTTCAGTAAAGGAAGGAGGGGGCAAGAGAGGTGTAGTGTGTGTTTGTTGGTGTCTGAAACAGCCATCATGTCACAGGACCTGCTTTTCACACAGCTTTAGTAGCCCTAGCTAAAGATGAACACAGAGCTTGCTTGCTTTTCTTTCAAAATGGAAAGTGACCCATTTTGTTCAAAAGTTATTTACTTCTACCTGACTGAAAGATAGAAAGATGGCATGACTGAAAGACCTCCCCCCAGTCTTGGGAAACCAGGCTGAAATACAATGAGACATGTATGGGTCAAAGAGTAGTGACAGCAGGAATGCTGGACACTCCTGAAGGTAGGGTGAATGGTGCTATGAAATGAACCATTCCATTATTTTCCAAAAGTTTTTGATTTTGCCATGGGGGTTGACTCTGTGGCACATGAGATTTTTCATGTGAATACAGATAGCTCTTTCTCCTCTCACCACAGCTAATACTTAGAGTGTTAGTACGTCATTGGGGCAGACTCTGCACTGTGTATCAAAGTCTAATAAATCTCAAATATAATACTTGGAACCATAGAAGAATCTCAGCATAAAGCCCTGAATCTGTTCCAAGGTAGGGGGGAGGAGGAGAAAAGCTGAATCTATAACTTTTTCTGTAACATTTTTCTTTCTTGATTTTGGCTGAGAAACAAAATTTAAGAAAGGGTTTGGATACTTTGCCATAATTAAAATCCTGGGAAGAGCTTCTTTGTAGGCTTTTTAACTTACATGCATTTGAACAAATTGCTGTATAGCTCCCTAAACTGTTTGACATTTACTCTTGTTAGGGCAAATTATGGTTACATCTACTTCTGGCCCAGATATTTTTTGAAAGAGTAAGTTGCTCTCTAATAAGTTTGAACAATTTCATGTGCTAAATGCTTGTAATAAGTGCAGTGGCCTGTTAAATTAAGACTGAATTTATTCAGGATATGTTAATTTTATGAATACTTTTGAATAAGTAATTACCATTTTGCCTGAAGCCTGTCATTTGGATGCTGCAATAATTAGGGTGCCCATTAGCCAGATTTCATCATCTAATAACACAAAGTAAATACAGGGAAAATTGAGGAGAAAAAGTTGGTATCTTGAAGAAGAAGATAATGGGATAACAGTTTAAAATCCATTTCTCTATAAGCAAGACAGGAGTTAAGTTTCTGGAGGTGGTTGAAGAGAGCCACGGTGCCGGCGTTCCTCTGGCAGGCAGCAGCCGTCACAGCTGGGAGGCTGGAGGCAGAGGCAGCCCCTAGGGATGGCAGGGCCATCACTCTTTGTCCTGGGCACAGCACAAGCCTCTGATGGCAGCCCACTAACATCCAGCTGGTAAAGAGAACAATTCACATAGCTGGTGATAAACAGATGAAATCAGTCAAGGAAATTATGAGAACCTACAAACGTCACGGTGCTCACCAGCTGGGAATGGTGTGAATCTCCCTCTCAGTTAAGCAGTCCTGCAGGCACATAGTCACCCTGTTACACTGCACTCTGGGCAGCATTTTAAACTTCCTATGAAAATGCATTGTCGCTTTGAAAGGATTTTACTACCACAGTTACCCACATATATGTAAAGATGCTTTTTTAAATGAAGTTTTCTCTCTGTAGTTTGAACAAATGTTCCCAGTGGAGTCAACTGAGTTTCTGCACTGTCCAGATTTTAGTACTGCTGCACAGAAGATAGAAGGAAATAGCTGGTTTTGGAGGGTTATCCGTGGAGGGCAACAAAATGTGAGAAGAGCTCATGGAGCAACAGGGATACAATACACAGTGCCATTCAGCAGCCCAAACCTTGCTTTCGGTCAAGGAAGCAGTTCTTGCTCCTCCTCTGCCCCTGCCTGAACAGAGTCAAGATCTGCCTTTCTGGCTGAGTCTGGGAATAAGGCTCAGGAATGGAGGGAGTGACGGGAAGATGAATGGTCAGGAATTGCAGCCATAAACAGAAGGTGTTTGTGTGGAACATAAACCTTCTATCCCTTCAAAATAGGTGTCCTTATATTCAAGGACGTCATACACAGCTTTTCCAGTCCACCTAGCTGAGGTTGCAGTCCAGCAAGCTGTGTTCAGTGCTGCTCACCTGACAGCAGGACGGTGTTGTGGTGTGTCTTTCTTGTGTTTTCAATTGTAGCTCAGCTTTAATGGTCAGTTTTACACACACACACATCCCCCCCACACACACCCCATTGTGTATTGTCATAATGTATTTTATCCCTAATGGATCGTTCCTTTACCCCCTTTTGTTGGTATTGTTGATAGTTTTCGTTTTGCCTTGGTTGTCTGTCTTTCCTAGACCTGCCCTTCCCTTCTCCTAGAGAATTGTGAATCCTTCCCTAACCCTTCCCATTCTTCTAGACTGTTCTTTGTCAATCCCCCAACCTTTGATGCCCTAGTGGTTAGTTTAAACTGCTCCTCCTTGTGTTCATTCGTCAATGTGTTGTACTCTCCAACTTCTGTTCCACCCCCGTGTAAGCCTTAGTGGTTGGAAATTGTATCCTCTCCCAAGACCTCCCCCTCTTGCAAGTCTCAGCAAGCTGATTGTCCAACGGCCTTTGTACCTGCTTTCCCATCCGGCAATGGGGGCTGTCCTTGGATGCAGCATACAAGGGTCCCTCCTTCCTTCCTTCCTTCCTTCCTTCCTT
>VYXD01005987.1:393648-405193 GCA_013397195.1 Hylia prasina
CCCTTCCTCCCTTCCTCCGTCCCTTCCTCCCTCCCTTCCTTCCTCCCTCCCCTCCCTCCCGGCACATTGCAACAGCTGGTGACAACTGGCCCTGCAGCAAAGAGCAGTCACAGCCTTCCTGCTGCTGCAGCCACAGAGGGCCTGGGGGCAGCCCCGTCTCAGCACGGTTCGTGCAGCAGCCTGGGCTGGCAGAAAGGCTCTTCTGATAACTGTGGCCGTGTCAGAATGGTTCTTGGCTCGAAGCTGCTTAGGATGTGCTGACACACTTCAGCGCCCAGAGATCTTGTGCAAGGCTGCTCAGGGAAACTACTGGTGTAGGCATAGAGGATTTCTTTCGAAATTTGTTTGGAGAGTCCCAGCTACATTTCTAACTATAAAAATAGCAACGGTGCCTTCTGTATATATGACTTTAAGGGCATAATTTGTTTTCTATTGGTGTAATAACTACTGTCTACTCCTGTGTAGTGTTGCAAGAACAGCCAGAAGGCATTCAGCCTGCATGAGCCTTCACCAGAGATGTTTTCTCCACAACACATGGTGCAGTCTTCTATTGTTTCTGGGAATCTTTATAGCTTGAATGCATTATTCTGCTCTCTTGTCATCCATGTGCACAATAAACTGGGCATCCTTGACTATTGTTTTATAAAACTGTGGCTAAGGAAATGAAATGGCCTTTTATTTTATTTAGTCAACTAAGTGATTTGTGAAGACACATCCACTTTCCCGATGGGAAGTCCATGTGTGCTTTAAGCCCCAGAACTGACTGGGCTGAGACCATGCCTTTGCCATAGTTGTTACCATTGGTATTATTGGAGAGCATAGAGCCCCTCTACTGCCCCCAACTCTACTGTGCTGTGTGCTGAATGAAGATGGTTTGAGGCCCTCCCAAGCTTCAGCCTTTGTAAATGCCCTTTGTAAATGGGACAATAGTCCTGGGGACAGAAAGACACGCTCCTTTTCCCCACGGGGTTCAGATGATCCACACAGAGGTTGTCATCTCTTAAATTTCAGTGGTGAACTGGAGGGACAGGAGAGGGATTTAAGCAGCACAGAAAATGAATCATTCAAAAAGCCTTGCTTCAGTGCCCCTCCCAGCTGTCCCCACAGGAAGGCCTTTCTCCAGAGCCACACCATTTTCACTTCACCAGGTTTTTGGCCTCAATCTCTGTCTGGGAAACATTGCCCCATCTGTTGGGGGGGTGTGTGTCTCAGGCAACTCTCACTTGCATGAAATGAAGCTGTGCTCAGCTTTATCTGCAGTTACAGCTGAGTGCATCCACCTTGGTTGGGCAGCCATTGGCTGAGGTTGGCTGAGCCTCTTGGCTTCATCTGGTGAAAGGTAAATGACTGAAAGGATGAAAGCAGGGTTTTTAAATTGCCAAGCCACTTGAATCAATAGGGAACTCTGCATGTTACTACATGTGGTCTCCATGGACCCCACATGAAAGATGAAGGCAGCTGTGACCTCGCTTCATCACCCTTGCCTCAATCAATAGCTACCAGCTCTTAAAGTCCCAAAAGGTGTGATTAAGTCTCTGCACCACGAAGTTAGCATTTCCTAGCACATAGCCCATTGTCCTGACTGAAAGGACCTAAAAGCCCTTATTCTGTGGGGGTTAATGACCAGATGTCCCTGGCAGGACCTTGGCCTCAGTGCCAGAAATTACTGCAGCTGATTTCATTCTCCTTTGCATCCATGTCACAGCTCTGGTGGCAGCATGAAGAATTTCACTTGGCTAAAGGAGCTTATGGGTGCAGGGATAATCCTGGTGATCTCGTGGGGAGAGACTGGAAAGAGACTGGTGTTATTCTATTCTATTGCTCTTAGTCTATGAGAGGATGCTTCAGAGGGATGAAAACCCAAACCCTTCCCCACCTGAGAGTGTGGTAAGTGCATGGTTCAGGTCCATAAATGTAGCACTTTCTCTGCAGCAGTCCCTCTTACGGAGTGAGTACTCCTGTAAATGTGACAGTGCCAGCAAGGCCTGAATCAGACTGTACCCTTGTAATAGCAGGGCTTTAATAATGCCTGGACAGGACAATTGCTTTGTCTGTGTGAAAACAGCAAGGACAAGTTTATGGTTTGCAGAAGCAGATGCTTCAGCACCTTTGATAGGAAGGGAATGGGCAGTGTACTTTGGAGAAATAAATAAACAAAAAGTTGCCTCATAGGGTGTAGGTACATGACACATTTAGGAGACTAATATTGATACATCATTCTCAGAGGGCCATTTCAATGTCACCATTTTCACACAGAAACCTACCAGTACATTCTTTAACTTAAAAGAGCTCTCTGCGTAGCTCTTTCTTGTATTTTTCTTTCACTCCATCTCATTGTTGATCCCAGAGCTCTGGAGGCTGTGAGGACGCCGCACTCTGAGTAAAATACTGACACTGGTATACTGCTCTCCACATGGTGTATTATTGACAGTAAAACTGGATAGGGAATTTGGTTAGCACAGTATAACCACGGTATGTGGTAATTACTGGAGCATCATTATGGCATGTTTTCAAAGTTATTAATTAAAGCTTTTATCTTCCTTTGCACATTAGAATTTTGAAAAACATTGAATAACATTAATAAATCTTTAGTCCCTGCGGTCAGCAGCAGCTTAGCTTTTGGAGAAAGAAAAGTGCTGGAAGTCTTCCTTCCAGGCAGCTGTGCCTCGCAGATGAGCCTGTGTGTAGGGACAGATCATTAAGGATTTGCTGCTCTGGGATGCAGGCAGAAATAAAATTACACATGCACAGAATATGGAACACAGCTGAATTCAGCCATGATTCAGTTGGAGTGCAAGATTAGTTTCCTTTGAAATGCCATCAGAAAGCATTTGCTCCCAATGTAGGTCACAGCAACAAAGGCTGTGGGAGTGATTGACTGAAGGCAAAAGGAGTGAAGCTGAAATTACCTATGTTCAACAGCTGTTTAAGTCTAAGCCAGATGTTTGCACCGTTAAATACTCTGTGGCAACAGAGGTCAGGAGCCATGTAGACCCTGTAGTGGGAAGAAATTGAATTGTACATTTCTGTAAGTCCACACAATGACCCCTAACTCTCTTACTTGTGCTATTGCTAAAAGTCTCTGCTTCTCTTCATGCTAAAAATGTACCAAACACTCACATTCACAGCTACCTCGTTATGTTTTTGCTAGTGCCTCACTTCCTTTCCCTGAATAAAATAATTGTTGTTTGAGCTCAGTACATGAACCAAACATTGAATGAAATTAAGATGACCAGCAGATGATGGGAAACAGAAAATGCAGCTAGACTCATTCCACATAAACAAATATTTTGAGGTGCACTGCTCATGCAAACTGATTAGTTTGCCAGTTGTAGGCAGAGTTACAGAGGAAATTAAAAAAGGTGGAGTATGCTGAAAACTGCAGAGGGAAAGAAACTGCAGGAGGGTACACTGATTCATAATGCAGCAGGGAAAGAATGAGGTTTAGACATGGATCTGCTGGATTTTAGGATTCTTGCCTCTTTGAGAGACAGTCTGTCTGCGAGACATTTTCTATACTGTCATGCCAGCAGTGGAGCGGAAACTTCTTTTTTAAACAGGCAGGAGGAGGAGGGAAAGCCCTGCATAAAGCCCAAGCTTCCATAAGTGGAAAATATCATATGTACCTTTTCAAAATCCTTCAGGATGCAGCTGCAGACAATGAAGACAAATGATTCCTTCAAAAAAAGATAATAATGGAAACAGACTATGCCTAGAATTTGCCTCAGCTTTAGATTCTGATGGTAACAAAAGTAATAGCATAAAGGATTAATGCAGTAAGAGGCAGAAATAGACAAAACTTCAAGGATGAAGGGTTACTTAAAAACTCCAAGAGATATGTACGAAAGAGTCAGAGGCAGGAAATCATCACTGAGATCATGAAAGCATGAGCAGTCGTGATGAATATCAAAAATACCTTATAATCTCTCTACCTTTCTTTGCAGATGGAAGGTGTAGCATCTCTAGTGCCTTCAGCAAGATATTTCAGCAAACAGCATTACCTGGAAAACAGTCAGAATGTTTTCAGAAATACACTTCTTTTTGTCAAGAAACATAAATCAGTCCCCAACTTCTCCTGTCAGCAATGGAAATTTAAGTATGAAAACTCAGTAGGTTTAGGGTAGGATTTCTATTGTAAAAGCAGCCACCTATACAAAACATCCCAGTAATTTTGGCACTCAACAGTATTACAAGAGACATGGGAAAGTTTGTTCCAAGTTCCTCTTCCTGTTTACATGATGCCATGAGATTCAGTCAGATCATATAGAAGATGCCCGTTTTGGGTAAGAGATTTTTGGCAGCATGGAGATTCTCCTAATTCCTGAAAGCAATGAAAAGATCTGAGAGAAAGAAATCTAAACTATATGCACTTCTAAAACAGAATACTAGTCACCTTATCAAGTTCACACTTAATGGTATTTGTGATATATCTGATAACACAGCAAGGCTGGAGTGTCTTTTTGTATTACTTCCTCTAATTTTTAAAAAATTTGGGACATAATTTAAATGAAACTGAATAGAAAAAAAACATATTTTGAGCCAGAGAGGGAACTGAGAAAATTCAAGGATGGGGTGAACCACATGGGGAAGTAGGAAACCTGGTTCATTTCTGTCAAGCTCCTCAGAGTATTCTTGGATAATAGTGCAGGCACTGCCTGAGCCCTCATGAGCGCTGAGCAGCAGGATAGGCCTGTTCTATGTACAAAAATTACAAAGTTGTCATTAATGTCTAGTAAGAACAAGGCTGTAGCTGTAAGGGACACGCACCATTGGAATAGCTGTACTTGGAGATCAGTGCTGAAAGAACAGCTGGCAGCCTATATTAATAAGGTTTAATCTGTTATCCAAGGAAAATGTAAATATATCATGGGAGTCTGTGGCCTCTCAGAGGGAGACTGACTGCTAACTTCACTAGGATGGGTTAGAAATGAGGCCCTTTCAAGGCTTCTCCTCTACTGATTAATCATTTCAAATACTTTTGAGAATCTATTTCATACTTGCCCTTGAAACCTCAGCCTGCTCCTTTTTTAAATTTGCCCTACTAGCTCTCTTAGACTTTCATACATTTGCAAAAACCCACAGAGCCACAATATCACCCGTCTTTAGAAAACGTGCCTGTGCCAAGCAGTGTCTGACATATAGGGCAATGCTGTGGGAGCAGAGTGCCACCACTTCTGATGATCACTGGTACTCTGAGCTCCCTCCCTGAGCTCTCAGATGCTGAGGCCATTGCAGCAGGAGCAGTCTCTGCTCCATGTGCACGGTCCATATTACAGTGTGATCTGGGACTGGAGGCAGCAGTGTATTTCTGCTAAACAGAAAAATACTGCCACTAAGAGAACAAAGACTTTCAGCTATGATTAACATTTTATTGCCTGGGTGGTAGGTATCAAAGGGCTTTTCAGCTCTTCTGGAGCCACTTCAGTCCAGCTGGATTAAAATCAGCACAGCTGTCCCCCAACTGACTTTAAAAATGCTTCCAGTAAATGTCTGTTCCTGCTGTTGCTGTCCCTCCTTCTGGAAGCTGCATCATCCTGCTCAGCTTAGCTCAAATACTTGCTCTTCTACTCCCTCCTCCTCATTCTCTTCCTCTTCCTTCCCTGTGTGTTTGCTTTAGGCCTAACAGTCTCCATCCCTATATCCCCTGCCCTTCCCAGCAACCACCTTCAGCACAACATGGATGAGTGGGATGGTGGGGATTACTAATAAGAAAATGGAATTGCCCACAAGAACAAGTGGGGCTGTGAGTGTGGGAGATGCCAGGTTACTCCTGCTCTGCTCTCACCTCTACACTGGGCTTGGACACCAGGTCTGGATGGTCTAGCTGGCTCTTCCTGCATTGACAGGTGAACTCTGCTGTAGCCAGCCAACCCCCCGTGTGCCAGGGAGCTGCTCAGTGGAGGCAGGACTGCTGCTTTCTTGGACAGGCCATGGGGAGGTGAAATTTGCACATGGTGAGGACTGTAAAACCAGCAATAACAAGTGTTTCTGCCGCTTCTGTGGATAAAGGGGTGCAGAAATCTCTGGCAGCAATGCAGGGATGAAGAGCAGCTGAAAGACTAACTGCACTTGGAAGTGAGCAACAGAGAGCGTAAATTTAAAAGAAAGTAGTTCAGAGTGTCTGTGCAGAAGAAGCCAGGACAGCAGGACTAGATCAGCTCCTCTTCTATTAAAGAGCTGCAGATGGGTGATCCCAGTGGGATGCTGAACAAGAGAGTGACAGAAGTAGGGTTCAGAGTTGTCTAAGCTCCTTTGATATCTCTCTAATGCACTGCCGTGCTCTAGCCTAGATTTCACTCCATCCCTAGGATGCAGATGCCATCTGCAGGAACCACTCGATCCAGCCTCCTGCAAGCTACTCTTCCCCAGTGCTGACTTTGAGGACCATTTTCTCCAAGAGAGGATACAGTGTTCCCAGCTCACACCTTTGACCGTTAGTAGGAACAAGGGGTATGGTTTTAAGTCCTCCTTAGCTTCAGGAGTTGGGGGTTATCCTGCAAAAAGCTTCCAACAGTGCAATACATTAAGAAGTCCTGAGTACACCTCCAACACCTCTCTGTCCTTTGGGTCACAATGACTGAGCTCAGAGCACAATTTGCTGTGAGCCACATCCCAGGTCACCAGAAAACAAACACAGGAAGTGGTTTGTCCTGCTGTGGAGATTTCCGTGGATGATAGAGGACTCTCAGGTGTGGATAAGCTGTCATCATATCAGAAGCAGTTAATAGCAATCAGCAGTTAAAAGGAGTTTTAACACCATCCATCCTTCCCTAATGCACTAGGGAATTGCAGTGCCTAGTGCTGAAGGGTGTTACTTAATGATTGTTCTTGCCAACTGTCACTAAATGCCCCAAAATTCTTTCTTGTGCATGTATGCAGTGTGTTCTCCATCCCCTCAGAGCTCCATCTCTGAGGGGATGGAGCTCTGGGCTCTCTGCACCTGGGATGCACCCAACAGTGCAGCCCAGCATTCCACCCTGTCACCTTCTTCCCTGCGGGTGTGAGAAATGCCCATAGTAGTACTTGCCAAATGAAGCTTTCTCCTGCAGTGAGTGAGGAAAGAAAGCAATTTGACTCTCCAGAGCATGTATGAGCAGATGGCAGGTGAGCACTACCTTCCTGAGAAGGAAAACACTTGTTCCCAGAGGCCAGAAGTGCCTGAGCTTGCAAAAAGTCCTGAGGTAAGAAAGCTGAACTGTGCCTCCCCTCTCCCTTTCCTGCAGCACTCAGGAAAGAAGGCAACAGATGCCATCCATTTAAAACAAGCATGTCATTAACAACCACAGCCTGAACCAAACCAGATGTGATCTCTGGAGCTGTTAAGCATGATACTTCACAGACTGCTCTAAGAGCTGGGCAGTGTAGCTCGAGGTTCCCCAGTCACTTGTTGCACTTCCTGAAATGAAGACCTCAGGCTCACAACTCAGAGTTCAGTTAGTCTGCCATCAGCACAAAAGAGTCCTTCTTCCTGGGAAAAGACATATCTGGGAAAAGACTTTGCACTCACTTAGACTCTGCTGAGTAACAAGAAAGGCAATTTTTCAACCTCCCTAATGATACAGGAGGCCCAATGGTGCTGCAACCTGAAAATAGGTGTCTGGTTTCAGATTAGCAAAAGTTTACATCCTATTCCTCTGTTAGATGATGTAATTGGAAGTAAGCATGTTTACTGAATTTTGCTTTTGGTGCTAATAAACTCTTCACAGCAAGGCTGTTCTCCCAAACGCAGTTTCTGCAGGATCCTGTACACAAGCACCTCACAAGCAAAAATCATCTTGAATACGTTTCCTTCATCTGGAGAATAAAATGTACTGAGCCCAAGAAATAAGTTTTGAAAAGCAGCTTCCATGATCCTTGAGACTCTTCAAATACCCAACATGAACCTTAGAACAGTTCATGTGCTATCTCAAGATATTCAGAAGACAGCATTATCACCTGATTTACTAAGAGTCTGCTGAATGCTAGGGAGGGATTCTTTGAGAGGTGTTAGGGTTGTGTACTTCTGTTTAAATGGCAGCTCTTGTAAGAAGAGATTGAAGCTGATTTTTTTATTTCCTGAGTGCCAGCGTTTTAGATGAAAAATTATGACAGCAACTTGAATTGCCAGCAGTGAATCAATTAATAAAAACTAGTCTGAGGTAACAACTATTCCAGGTGTGAGAAATCTAGGGAGTGTTATTTCTTAGCGGAGTCTTAGCATGGGTAAGGAACTTGACTTTCAGTGTCTTTTGTGACACAGGTTCACACAGTACAGACTCATTGCCATACCCTTTATTCAGGAAGAAATGGTTTTTCCTCTGGCAGTTACGAATCTATTACTTTGACATAAGGGATTTTGTATATTGATTGTAAGCAATATACAATAAAAAGCAAAGCTTACATTCATATTCTTGAGGATGACATGGTAGCACTGGGGATTACAAAAAAACTAATTTACAGAAGTAAAGATTGTATCTCAGACCATGTGGTGCCAAAACTAAACATTCAGTCATGTTCTCACTAAAGTATCCAGTCTGCCATGTTCTCAGTTTACAGCTCACCTAATTCCTGTGGCTTTGCTGCTGTGGCACAAGACACAGGAGAAGGTGACCACTTGATTTCCTTCTTAGAAATTGTCCAGTCTGAATTTTACAAATCCTTTTTCCAGTTTGTTACTGAAATGTGACAATGTCAAAATATCTTTGTGATCTTTTTAATCAGCTGCCCTAACTAGCCCCAACTTTGACTATGCATAGATTACTGTATGTCTTACCTGCTCTGTACATTCACTTGTGGATTTTAGACACAACTGATCGGACTGACCTAAATTTCTTAAGTAAATATTCTAAAGAGGTTTCCCAAATTTTCTTTCTAAATCTCATGTATCATTCAGTTGGAATAAAACCAGGTTGCTGTGTTCTTTCCATCTGTAGGTAGTTATGAGCAGTTTTACTCCCTTCCTCTAAAGACCTCTCACTGCCTTACAAGAACAGTGTAAGATTTAGTGCATCTGAGCTTCAAGTACAGCAGTCATACGGAAGCCAGGATTAGAAGTGATTTGATTCAAAGAGCTGTACTTCAAACTGCTGGATCAGCCTGCTTCTCCTGCAGAGGAATAGATGGCATGGGTGCTGTCTGGTTGTCACTGCTATTGCCTTTCATCTTTCATCGGTCTTTACAGGGAAAATGGAGGGAGACAAAAGAAGGGCACAACGAGAAATGTGTCTTGCACTGCACTGGGTTCTCTCTGGCTTGCTGTGGTCCCTTCTGTGTGACAGTGCTGTGGAACACAGACCTGAGAGCAATATTTAGCTCAGTTTCTTCCACAGCAAAACTGCTTTCTCTGTTTGATGGATGAAATACGAGGAACGGCAATATTGAAATTCTCTCTATGGAGTGACTGACTGCCTTTCACACAAGTAGCACAATGTAATTCCCTCTACTCACATTTTCTTCTTCACTAAGACTCTGCTTAGCCTGCTTCTGTCAGCTCTAATTACAAACCAGCAACACCCATCCTCGCTTTCTTCTGGATAAGCTCTCCCTTGAACTTGATTTATTTCAGGATGTTGGATGCTAGCTGGGAAATGGAAAATATATTCTGGAAACTGCAAAACCATCTTTCTTCCTAGACAGTTACACATTTCCTTAAGGGACATAATTCTAAAAGAATCACATAAAAAATTGTAAGCAGAATAGTGCAGTAGCTCAGGCAGTAATAAGCAAAAAGAAAAAAAATTCAGTATAAATTGAAAGCCAAACATTGTGTTAAAACCAAATATACACACACTTTGCTTTCCAATAATCTGTGTGGTATGTAGGAAGAGCACAAACCTCCACACAGTTCGCGGTTAAGGATTTCGTATGTGAGCAAGAAACACTCCATGCTGCCTGAAATTCCTTTCCCTGGACGTACCTGACACACCACAGTCAGCCTTCAGCCAACAGAGGGAGATAACCAACAGCTGTTTATTAACTGGCATCCTGAGGGCTGAGCCCTGCGAGACTGGAGTGTCTCTGGCAAAGGAAAGCAACTGGTAAGTGATGGTGCAGCACATCCCTGGAGACACTTCTTAAGGGAATTTATCAAGAGACAGAGCTCCAGAATTTGTCTGGCAACACTTGATGTGCTTCTCACCACAGCTGCCAGCACTGACCCCAGACACTCCTGCCTGGCTCCGGCAGAGCTCACACGTGGCCGGCATGAGAGGCAGCCGGGCGAGGGACTGGCCTGGGCTCTGTCATGGAAAAGGACTGCACTGAGCCAGCAGGAAAGAGTAAAAGCTACACCTCAGGTGTCACACGAGTGATCTCTTCAAAGACAGACAGTTTTGGGCACTCTGAACGTGCTTGACACAGCAGAATTTACAGAGCCCCTCTAGACAGATCTTGGCCACATTCTCCACCACCTTTCCACCCATTTCATTCTCTTCCTGCAGTCTGTCAGAGATAAGCCAGAAATCACTGCAACCTGGAACAGGGAAAAAGAGGCCAGAATTAGGGTTGCTCATGCTGTTTTGAGCATAACTATTGCAATCAATGTGTCAAGTCCCTCTGTCACTGTTCAGGAAGGCAGTGGCAGTTTAGGTCAAAACAGATGCAGGCAAAAGAGAAAATGGATTGATTAGAGGCTGAGATGAAGACATCTTTTTGGTAATCTTCTTTTCTGCCTGAGCCTGGTGGTGAGTTCTGGCTGCATTAGCAGCTAAACCCCAGGTATTAAGCATGTCTTATAGCCTGGTGAACTGACCATTGCTTGACACTGTGAGTGTGGCCTCACGGACTGCTAGTGTTGCACTAAAGATGAAGACAAAAATAAAATTCCACCATCCAGCAAAGAAAAAAGCCTCTTAATTAAGAGGAAGGAAAGAAGAAAGATACGGAAAGAAAAAAAGCCTTTTGAAGAAATCTAGCATTAGAGACTAAGAGCCAGAGCCAGATCGGGCCCAGCTATAGGGCAGAACCCTGAGCACACACCTTTCTGCTCTCGATGTCGGCTGTGGTAATGTGCCCTGCACTCGGACACAGCTCATGGAGACTTCTAATGGCCTGACCTGGGACAGGTTTATTTCCTTAAGGGCCGTTCTGCCATCAGAGCAATGGGAGGCGGGACCCCCATCAGCTGTGTTGTGTTCCGGGCGCTGCCCTGTGCCCGTGTGCCTGCAGGCTCCGGTGGGCGCTGCCCACGGCCCCGGCTGACCTCAGTGCCAGCCTGCGGACAGCGCTGGAAGTGTCGGAGCAGCTCCCGAGGAGGCCACGAGCGCTGGAGCACCTCCCCTGTGAAGAGGGGCTGGGAGAGTTCAGCCTGGGAAAGAGGTTGTGTGGAGAGCTCACAACGCGTTCAGTACCTGAAAGGGTCCAACAAGGAAAGTGGACAGGACAAGGGGGAATGGGTAGAAAGGGGGAAATTTGGATGAGATATTAAGAAGACTTCTTTACTGAGAGGGTGGTGAGGCACTGGAACAGGTTGTGTATACCCCATCCCTGGAAGCGTTCAAAGTCCGGTCGAATGGAGCTTGAAATGGGAGTACACGATCGTTAGCGCCCATCGCTCCCCTCAGCACGG
>VYXD01005987.1:405215-448038 GCA_013397195.1 Hylia prasina
CGCGTCCTGCGGCCGCGGGGCGGGGCGCGGGGCGCAGTCTCGCGAGAGCTGCCGGCCCGCCGGCGCCCCTCAGCCCGCTCCCTCACGCTGACATGGTCGCTGGCGATGGACCCTCCCAGGACAGGTCGGTCACTGCCGGGATGGGGCCGCCCCGCCCGCCGGGACACCGCGGCCCGGGACATCGCCTCGCCCTCTGCGCCGCCGAACGGCGCTGTCCCAGGCCGCGGAGGTTCCTCCGGGGGGAGAGCGGCCCCGTCCCCGCCCCACTGTCTGCTCCCTCCGGGGGTTAATTTATTCCGAGCGCCTAATGGCTGCTACGAGGTTTATTTTTGTGTCTTGTTCCCTTGACGTTGGCTTGGCAGTCAATGCTTTGTCCCTCCTGCTGTATTAAAACCCATGTCTCTTATCTGCGCTGGTGAGATGTCTTATCCTGCGTGTAGATGGCTAACTGAGACAACAAAGGTCAGGTGTGTTCAGGTTGTGCTGGCGACCTGCATTGACCTGCGTGTACCTACTATTAGTGACGCTTTTAAAATTCACCTTAGTCACACATCTGCATCTGAGGTGTCCCAATCCATTTAGAAACCTTTCCATATTGCATCTACTTACAGTCTAGAGGAACGTTATTTCTTGCAGAATCAGAAATCTCTTTTTTTGAGTCCTCAGTGCTGAAACGACGCGTTGTTTTGTGGCTGTAACTTTGTTTGTTTCGTCCTGCAGGAAGCCCTTACCAGCCCGCCATTGAAGCTTTGGAAAGCCACCCAGAGAAAAAGTTTTACAATGTGTCGAACCTCGGGGGCGCCAAGTATGGTAGGATGCTCTCTGGGGGTTATCCGGGCAAACCTCTGGTGCCCTGCGGTGGCCGGAGATGCAGTTGGGAGTTCGTAATGGGTGTGTTTGGAAGCTGATCATATCCTAACTTCTCAGTGCTTTATGGAGTTGGCAGGGATAATACTTACAGTTGTGGTTTTTTAGTAAGGGAGAAAATACAGGTGTTTCTGCAGTATTCCACATGAGAAGAATTACACTTTTGGAAAAAAATTGAAGTGACAATTCCTATTTAATGCTTCAGAAATAAATACTGCTTTTAGTGTAGTTTTGTACAGCTTCCTGGTGTTCTAGCTTCTCCTCCCCAGCAGCCCCACATAGTGGGTGACTGTTTGCTAGAACGTAGCTCCTGCTGCAGGGTGAGGTTTTGTGGCGCTCATGCTGTTGCTTAATCTCAGCCTGTCATTAGTCTGCAATGGCTGTCTGTGCCAGCCAGACCTCCACTGCGTCTCTGTGTCCAAGTGCCTCTCTCAGTGTTGCACGTGTGGTGGGAGGGGAGTCCACACAGGGGAGGGAGCTTTGCTCAGTGCCAAGCTGGAACAGGCTTGCAGGTAGTTAAAGCATGCTGGCGTTATTCTTTCCCTTTGTCTTCATGTTAAACTGAAATACTTACATGGGCTCCTTAGTAAAGGCATTTGGGCACTTTTGCAGTTTTGCAAGGTCCGAACGCTTCTGTATTCACAGAATTTGTGATTAAAAAAGTGGATATTTTACTTTAAACCCTTATTTGACCACAATTATTAACTCCATGTTTTTTAAAGAGAAGAGAGAGGAGGCACAGTGCTGGAATTCTGTGCGCAACAGCTATGTGCTCTTGCAAATTTCCCTTGTTTGTAGTAACAAAGAATCTTTCAGATAAGCACACCTGGAGGAAACAGTGCTTCTGCTGGTGGCTTGGTCCAGGGAGAAGTAGTGCTATATTAGTAACAAAACCAGACAGTTCCACAGCAGTTTGTGAAAAGCCTCATGAGATGAGTGGAAATAAACAACAATATTCAACTTTCTGCTAAAATGTGCCATGAAATTTGCAGCAGCAGTGGGTATTCCTGAAGATACTCTCAGGAGTCTAAACAGACTGCTCTAATAGGGGTCTTTGTCTTCCAATAGAAACTTCTGTGCAGAAGCTGGAAGCCTCACCTTAAGTTCCAGGTAGCAAAATACTAAATAACATCTGGACACAGTGTGGGACAGCAGTGGTAGCAAATCCAGCATCTGGAATTGCTCATTGCATTTGTTGCTAGAACAGTTTGAGTTTTACCTTTTTGCCCTCTGCCTTGGGGCTTCTGGCTGTAATTTGACATTAATTGCCTGTTGATATTATTCAGATTACTAATGTAAATGTTAATTGATTTAGTTGCCAGTTTTCTAGTGTTTTAAGACTTATGGGGGAAATGAGAAGAGCTCAAAAAGATTTAGGGCAGAGAGAACATGTCGAGATCTAGACCAGGCTCTTTCTGGGGCTGGAGCTGATGTGGGGAATCTTCCATGGACAAGCTATTCCAGTTTGGGAGGATAGAGATTCCACTGCCTCCCATGATCCTGTGCCAGTGTCCTTTCCTGCACCCTGGGACTTCCCTGGTTTCATGGGCACTTGTGCCAAGGCAGGCCTCCCCCAGGGGGGTGCTGAGCACGGTCACCGTCACCCCTCACGAGCCAGCCCAGCTCTCTGTGCACCTCCTGTGTGTCAGGCACGGCTGTCCCAGAGCCTCCTAGAGGGCCCTGTGCCAGATGTGATCTCATTTCTGGAGCTGTCCTGGGCATTGGAAGGCCCAAAGTGCACACGGTGTTGCAGATAGGAGCTGCTGCTGCCTCACGGAGAGAAGCAGCTGCTTCTCCAGAACTGTTGCTGAGCAGCCTTGGGGCAGTGAGATTTGTAACCCACAAGAAAGCAAACAAGTTCTTCTCTGGGAACTTGGCTTTTAAATTGAGTGAGTGGTAGCATGAAGGTACATGAGACCTTTTGGGTGACATCTTTATACTCAAATTTACTCAAATCTCAGAATAGTGACTTGTCTAACTAGACAACAGTGGATATTATCTCAGAAAGACACAGTGAGAACAGAATCAGCAAGTTTTATATTAATAGTTTGTGAACAAACCACTGGATTAGGTTGAGACCACCAAACTTTTTTCAAGTTTTTTTTATTAAAGCTTGAAATTAATAGTTTCACCTTCCTCCAGCTAACTTTTTTCAGGATTTCTCACTGTTTTTATGAAGCCATTTGCCTACTTGAATAATGCTGAAAATAGTGGGATTTGGGAGACAAATGTCAATCAATCTTGCTTTTTGTTTTCTTTAGTGGTTATTTTGTTTTGTTTCCAGTGAATAGTGACATTGGGGTTTTGTTCCTCTTCCCTCTTATTTCATTCTCATTTCCATTTCCCTTTTTTTTCTGTGAAGGAAACTGCTGCTTGTTAGTACCTTGATTCATATCAGTAGCAATCTAACTCAAGTTATATTTAATGAAATGTTCTTTATATTTTATGAAATATGTTAATTTCAAAAGGGGCACACAGCAGAATAGTTTCTGGTCTTTGGATCACTATTGAAAATAATATTCTGGCATTGATTGCTTTGACTTAGTATCCTGAGTAATGGAATGGCAAAATTTACAGTTAAAATGGTTTCCAGTATTCTAGTAGTTGTTGCTTTTGACCCGTTCTGATCAGTAATCCCAGGTCTATATTCCTTGCATCTCTCCCCTGCCAGCATAAGGTACCTTATTAAATGTCACTGTCTGAACAGTGTGCTCAAGCCATTGGGCTCTGCCATTAAAGTCCCACACGATAACACATCCATGTGTACAGTGAGCAGCTCTGTTCCATATTGTGTAGGGAAGATCAAGCCCAAAGACAACTGGAAAAGCAGGCGCACGAAGCTCTCATCTTTCCAAACCCTAGGAAACCAGAATTCCTTAGAAATGTGAGATTGTAATTTAAAAAAAATGTGTAAGCTGCAAGTGCTTCGCTCATGCTGTCTGTTCTTGCCTCACCCCAGACACTCTGCCTTACTCCATCCGAGTGTTGTTTGAGTCCAGTGTCCGTAACTGCGATGGCTTCTTAGTGAAGGAAACAGATGCTATGAACATCTTGGACTGGAAAACAAAACAGAACCGTGTTGAAGTGCCCTTCTGTCCTGCCAGAGTTGTTCTTCAAGACTTCACGTAAGTGTGTGTGCAAAACCCCCAAAAGAACCTGTGCAAACTCACTGAGTTTGTGTTTGATTCTTTGGCCTGAGAATAAATCACACCTTCCCTCTTGACACCCAGGTGAAAACCTGTGCACTGCCTCTGCTGTGCAGTAGATTCTTGTGGTAATTCCATATGATGCGAGGGTAGAGGTTGTTCTGTAGGGTACTCTGGCTTTGGGGCAGGTTGGCAAGGCTGAAACTGCTGGCCTGCAAGGAACACTTTACAGGATAAGAGCCAGAATACAAATGCAAGTGGTGATGTTCTGGCTGCAGCTAGCTGGTTGACAGTTCACACTGTCACTGACAGTTCTTCCTTGAGATAATTGAAGATTAAATATTGCTTACTCCACAATGAGTAATCCAGTTGAATCCATGAATAATACATATATTGAAAAAGCAGCTTCTTAGGATATTAACTTTTTTTGTGATTTGACTATGGCATAGCTGAAAGGGCAGTCCTTCAGCAATTTGCAAATATTCAATTTAAGCAGTCTTGCTGACTGTGTATATTTATTAAGAAGTGAGATAATTAAAAAAGGAATTATGATGATAATAAAAATGACGTAACATTTGCTTAGTAGGCAAAGCCAATAAATTTACATAGTACTGTGTTGTATAAACATTGCCTCTGTCTGTTTTGTACAGCAATACAAATATTGTGAAATGCTGCTAGCTTCAGAAACGGCTCTGTTACACAAATGATATGTGTTGAGGTGTTAAATGTATAGCACGAGCTTTGCTTGCATAGCAAGGTTCTGTTGTAAAGGTAGGGAGTATCTAAAGATCCCTTCTGTGCTGAAGTACCATCACACTTGAGAAGCAAAGCAAGACACAAGAGAAATGTGGTTATCATTGAGATGGTCCCATGTTCTTGTTTCCTACATTGCCTTGAGACATGTTGTTGCTCATTGAGAGGGTATGCTGACTCCAGTGACTTTAAAAATTATTCAAGTCCCTCAAAATGTAGAGAATAACAATTGTATTTTCTGAAATAGGATGTAGCTACTTCTAGACTTGAATAAAATTTAAAAAAAGCTTGTGCATTTCAGTGAGTTAATGTCTCATAATGTTTTACTGTTTTGTTGTTTTGTCTGTCAGTGGAATTCCAGCAATGGTGGATTTTGCTGCCATGAGGGAAGCTGTGAGAAATGCTGGAGGAGATCCGGTGAAAGTCAATCCTGCCTGCCCAACTGATCTCACTGTTGACCATTCTCTGCATATTGATTTCAGCAAATGGTAATGTAGTGGTTTTTTGGGTTGGTTTGTTTGTTTGTTTGTTTTTAACAAGCCATACATTTTTGTCTGACAATGAAGTGTGGATTAATTCAGGTCTTGTTACTATCCCACCAAATCATTTGCCACGTGTGGATCCCTAAAACAAGACATGGTGGTATCTGAAAAAGGGCTGGATAAAAATGGATAAGCACTCTTGAGGGGAGAAAGAATGTTTTTGAGGCCTTATGGGTGAAGCTGACTGATAATCCAAATTCTGGGCAAGATTTTGCCGAAATAACAGGATCTGGCATGGTTTCCAGAAAATAACATGTCTCAAGAGAACTAGGCAGAGGGCATTTGTTATTTCGCTTTGCAAAATAATTGATTTTATTGTTCAAGTTAAACAGAACTTTATTTCCAAATGTGGCTGCCTTGTCACAGCTCCAGAGAAGGAGCCTGCAATTCTACTGGGCATTTTGAAAGACTGTCATTGCAGCCCATGGCTTGTGACTGGTCTGGGTTTTTTACAGGCTTTGATTTAACACCATATAAATGAGGCTGTGGATATTTTCAGAGAGAGAAGTGTATACTTGGAGAAGTCTGGAAAAGTGAGGGGACTGGAAAGCTACCAGCATGGTTTTCCTTGTCTGACAGGCTGTGATGTGATGAATACAGCCTGGGGCTGCCTTTGCTAGAAACATAAATACTGCACAAGAGGAAAAACTTGGAGCTTTTGTTTAGTGTTTGCTGAAGCATATACTAAATAATGTAGCTTCCCTTCACCTTCTCCCCTCCCTCTCAATTGTGGAGCCTTCCAAAACCCATGCAGAATTGCATAAACTGCTCTGGCTCTTTGCAAATTTTCAAAGTTCACGGGGAAAAAGCCTGTGGTCAAAGGACATGGATGTGTGAGTCATTTCTGTCAACCTTCCAAGAACCCGCAGGATCAAGAAGCTGCAGATGATCTGTTGTACTGCATGTGTTGTGTCAGTTCTGTGTTCTGTCCATGCCTGTGTCTGGAGGGACAGCTGATTCCTTTGCAATTAGGCCAGCCTAAAATTATCTGGCAGACCAAGTGTTGGCAAGAGGTCTCTACGTGCTGCTTTGTAATGATAAATCCGGCCTCTGGAGCATCCCTTTGGAAAGCTCAGCAGCTGCTGGCCTGTGATAAGAAACCCTTTGCTGAGGGTGGTTCGTGCTGCTTTTATAGAGAGCTCCCATCTGTGGGTCACAGCCTGGTGGGCTGCGGTGGGATTCAGACAAGGTATCCTCTGAGGCCGGGCAGTACTCAGGATCTGGCTGTGATACTGAGGCAGAAGAAAGCAGTGGCTTTAATTGCAATTCTGTGATTTAATAATTGTGGCGAGAGGTGAAAGTAATTAGTTTTTCACAATAAACTTGCTTTGCTCTCCTGCAGAGACTGAATGTTGCACAAATAGCGGGTAGTGTGCTATATGGACTTTATTTTTTATAAAAACCCTGGCTTTTCTCTCTTACTTCTGACTGGCCTGAATAGTGTATACAATTTATCTGCACCTTTGAGAATTTGTATAAGAAGCCTAATTATGATCAGGGTATGTTTATTTCCTTGAGAAAGCTTTGCCTGTAATCATTCCTCTGTGGTTTTAACAGAACATGTACAGTGCTATCTTAAAAAAAGAAACAAGTTCAGTCTACCATTTGGATGAGACTCTACCCATACCTTCCAAGTTTAAAACTCTGAGTTCAGCCTTTGCAATGCTGTTTATAAAGATTTCTGGTCTGTTGTGAACAAATGGAAGGAGTTGTTTGGTTTTAATCTTTGAGACAATCCAGTTCTGTTCACTTCTTACCACGCTACGTTACTTAACTAACCTTATCCAGCAGCAGTTTACTTTGAAACAGGGTTGTAATAACTCTATTTTATCAGATCCTGTTTTATAATCTGTTGAAGGGGTTGCAAAAAGCACAAGGTGGGGGAGGGCAGGGTGTGTTCACGAAGAAGCAGATTCCCAATGTCTCAGTGAACGCTGTGTTTGATGTTGCAGTGCAATCCAGAACGCTCCCAACCCCGGAGGGGGCGAGCAGAAGCCGCTGGCCAGGCTGTCCCCGCTGAAGCCACCGCTGCGGAAGCCGCCCCCGTGCCGGGGCCAGAGCAGCTGCCGGGGCTCGTGCGGCGCAGCGGAGGCCGGCCGCAGCTCGGGAGCCTTCTCTGCGCAGATCGAGAACACGCCCATCCTCTGCCCCTTCCACCTGCAGCCCGTGCCTGAGTACGAGAGCTCCTTTGCTAAATGGGGTTGTATCCTTGTGTTGTGGGATGCTGCCTGTCACAGCCCAGAGAAATAGGATTGGTTTTTTTGAACATCCTTCTCTAGTTTTCACCTGTGTCATAGAAAAGGTATTTCGGTATCTAGAAGTAGGTTGGATGTAGCAGATAAGAATTAAGTCTACAGTAAATTTTTCTTTTTACAAGAGGAGCTTTACTCAACACACTGCAGATGGCCACCTGTCGGCTCATGGCTGTGATTTTTAAATTAAATATTAGTACTTCTCTCATTTCTTTACAACAACGAGTAAGCATAGGAGTAATTCTCCTATGCTTACTCTCCGAAGTTGCAAAGTGAGCCTGAGTGAATAACTCAATGAAGCATTAATTTATTTCTGAAAGTAACTCGTAGATTTTTGTAATAACTTTTCAGAAGTTTCTGGCTCTGAAAGAAGTAAGAACTGAGTTATACATCATCCCCCAGCCTGGATCTCTCAGTCCATCTGTCACTGAGTTGAAATTCAGTAAATATCCTGCCTGTGTAGCAGCCCAGGGGAGCCTCATGTCTGTTCCTCTCCCAGATTTCTGTGTTATTAACAGGTCGTTGTGCACTGTTCCATCTATGCCAATTATGCGTAATCCTCCTCCTGCTTCAGCTGCTGCCTCTGTCTGATGGACTGTTGAGATCCCTATCTGCCTGTGCTGGACAGGTGTACAATTAAAGAGCTGATCAGATCTGTATTCCACAGGGATATTGGGCAGAATGCTGTGGTAGGATTATGGATGTGGAAATATTCCTGCTCAGTAGGAATGCAGAAGGAGTGATGTTTTCAGCAATTCTGGTGTTGTGGCAGCACACCAGCAGTGGTATTTGTGAAGCTGCGGTGTGAACACTGACTGTCCCTCAGGGCTTGGTGAAGCAGGAGAGCTGCTGACCTGCTGCAGACAAGAAGGCGAAGGGTCATGACTGTAAAAGACACTTCTAAAAATTGAGCACTTCCTTCTTGGTACAAAGCAAGTGTGTTCCCTTCCTTGTTCAGCTGCTCAAAGCAGAGGTTATTCCTCTTAAATGATGGATTACTCTGTTACAACAAGTATCAGTGTCTCAATAAAGAACTCATAGAAAAGATAGTTCATTTTATGAGACTGCACTGATGTGTACTTGTGAAGAAAAACTTTTGGCTTCGAGGGAGATACAAAATGGAGGATAGTTACAGTTGAACTAGTGAACATCTTGGTTCTTTAATGTAAGGAGTTTTGAGATGTGCAGCCTGTGAGTCAACTGATACGGGATAGAAAAGTTTCTGTGTATTGCAGCACATGCTTGGAATAGATCTCCTAAAATATTTTTGAGGTCGCACACTTTAGGCAAACCATACCTAAAATAAACAGGTTCTCAGATGCAGCACATATGAAATCAGCTATTCTTCACTGTTTACAGGCAGCTTGCTGCAAGGAAGCAATTACCTTTGTTCTAATAAACCTCTTCACAGAGTCCTGCAGGCTTAAATAAGACTGTCATCAAACAAACTAAAACTTGTTCTTCTGTGATTTGAAATAAATTATGACAGTATTAGTAAACTTGTTTTCTTCCTAGGCCTGAGACAGTATTGAAAAATCAAGAGATGGAATTTGGCAGAAATAGAGAGAGGCTTCAATTTTTTAAGGTATGTCTGTGTACCTGCAGGCTTTGTGGTTTGGGCTTTTTTAAGAGTCATTTGTCTACCAGTATTCAGGTTTAGATGATAAATTAAATGTAATCATTTGGAAGTGTCAGGCTTTCAAATCTGAATTTAAACAAGAACAGAAAATTGGCTTTCTAACTTGAAAATTTTTCACTCTGATTTGGTTCTTGTCAGTGGCAATTTATGAAGCATTAGTGTTTTTAATGCCTTTCATGAGCTCACCTTAGGTCACAGTGAGTTTCTGGCTGAAAGGGTCATTTATCCATAACTGTGTTAACAAAAGTTCCTGGAGTTGGAAGTGTTGAGTGGAGACCAGTGTTCAGACATGGCTGCTCTCAAACCAGGCAGCAGAAGTCCTGTGGTGAACATCACCTTCTCTGCTGCTGGGCAGGGCTCTACAACATTCCTATTTGATCTTTATCCTCTGTTTTGACGTGGCTTAGGAATTCACTGCAATGATCTAAAACTCTTTTTCATGGATGTGGACTAGAGGTTTCTGTCTGAAAGTTGCAAATTAGCTTTTACATTAATAAAGAAGGAAATGGCCAGGCTAAATCTACAAGTTTCCATGTCAGCCCTGTTAAAGATACCATCCTGAGTTTGCAAACAGTTCCACCCTGGAGTGTCAAACCTAAAATCAGTTATGCTATAAATATCAATTCTGCTATAGATACAAGTGCTTAGGTTCTGTTGTCTGAATACCAGGCTTGTAATCAGTTGTGTGAACTGGAGGGTAAGAGATTTCTGTAGCCCTGCTTTTGAAAGGTAGGCATGAATTACTGATTCAGCCTTCAGAGGAATTGAGTGAAAGCTTTTGTTGATGATTAAGAATGTATCCAAGGAGATCATACACCTCTGTTTCACAAAGGAACAAAAGCCACTTGGGTAAATAGCAAGGACTCTTTTATTGTGTCTTCGTTTTGTCTTTTTAGTTATGTTCTAAGAATTGAATATAGCTCTGAAAAAAATGCAACTGTTTTATTCTCCTTTTGGAAAAATTACAGTGGAGTTCAAAAGTTTTTGAGAATATTTCCATAATTCCACCTGAGACTGGAATGGCGCACCAAGTGAACTTGGAATATTTGTCCCGAGTGGTTTTTGATGTGAAAAATTTCCTGCATCCTGATAGCGTTGTTGGCACAGACTCACACACAACCATGGTAAATGGTTTGGGTATCTTGGGCTGGGGTAAGTATGCTCAGAACTTGATTGCTCTTCAAAAGACAACTAAAGCTTCACTAAAAAATATTTCTTCCCACTGGATGTTTGTATCTCAAGCATAACAGACTGTCTTGAATTACTGTTTTGAATGTTTTTTGTCTACAAATAATCGTGAATAAGATTTCTTTCCTTTGAGAAACCACTCTGTAACTTAAAGAGAAAACAACCAAAACCCAGCTGATATTCAAATAAGTGCTGTGTGTACAGCAGAAATTTGCGAGAAGGTTTCTTTTCTCACAGCAGATTCGTTTTAGATACAAAATATTTTCTAGTTGACTGTGATACCTAACTTGAACAACAGTCTTACTTGATTTTATTTTTGATGTGCCACTATTTAATGGAACTCCGACATTTCTTGCTGTGTCCTTGTTGGAAATGGAGCGATGCCCTTCATTTGTGAGACAAAAGCAGCAACATGTTTATTGGCATGAGCCTTTAGGCTTAATATAAAGCAGTGTGTTATGTTTTTGGGCTGAACACGTGGAGCGCGGGTTGGTGAGGGTGTGAAAAGCCGTGTCCCCCTCTCCCTGCAGGCGTCGGGGGCATTGAGACGGAGGCGGTGATGCTGGGAATGCCGCTCAGCCTCACCCTGCCCGAGGTGGTGGGCTGTGAGCTGACAGGCACAGTCAGCCCCTTTGCCACATCCATAGACATCGTGCTCAGCATTACAAAGGTAACGCTTCAATGCCTTTGCAAACAAAAGGAGATTGGTGCAAGTACTACCAGTGGTGTATGAGAAATGAATTAAATCCAGGCAGTGTTTTTAGCATACCTTTAATCATGGCAATGCAGAAAGGTACAAATAATCTCTTACCATTTTTATTTGCTAGTCCTTTGAAGTAGTGGGGTTTTTTTTCTTCACCTCTATAGTGGTTTGTTTATAGACCCTCTTTAACTAAAAATAATTCATAATAATTTTAGAACTTTTTTTTTTTTTTGCAAACGTAGGCCTTAAGGTTTCAACTTTTTCTTTTAAATGCTCATGACTTGTGAATTGTGACAAACACAGCTTGCACTGTACCTCTTCATATACCAGATATTGTGTATTCTTTCCAACAGCATCTTAGACAAGCTGATGTCGCTGGAAAATTTGTTGAGTTTTTTGGGAGTGGTGTTTCCCAACTGTCCATAGCAGACCGAACCACAATAGCAAATATGTGTCCTGAATATGGTGCTATTCTGAGTTTTTTCCCTGTTGATAATGTGACACTGAAGCACTTAAAGCATGCAGGTAAATATTGAACTAAAGCAAGGATTCATTGTGATTGTGTTTTTCAGTTGTGGTCATGTATGTGTTTTGCTCTTCAGAAAAACCCAATGTAAGAACTATTGAGTTTTTGCTTAAAACTCCTCAATTCTTACATGGTGCATTTCTGCATTTTAAATCCTGATGTGGATTTAACATGTAATTAGACTTGTGCTCGAGGTTTGTGTCCAGTCTGGTCGCTCTGTCTAATTCGTGATTTACAAACATGATACTGCTTTTCAACATCCAGAGTCCTGGTTTTTGGAAGCGTATGTAAGCCTATAAAAATATTAAGGAAATTTTCACTCATTTTGAAATATGTATGGAATGTCAGTCTTCTTGATTTGAAATGAATCCCATAACCACCTGGAGTTCCCCTACAAAATTAACATTTAAAACTATTACCAGAAGCAAGTGAAACTGCAGAACAAATCTGAACATGTCTCTGATTTTTCCCAATGGTGTATGTTTCCCTTTGAATGATTTCACTGGCATCTCAAGCTAAGCAAGGAGAATGTCAACTCCTTATCAAGCTACTGCAAACAGAAAACCACAGGGTGACAGGTGCCAAAAAAAGCTCATTCATGAGTGAGACTTTCTGAGACTGAAATCTGTCACTTTCAAATAAGCGTTAAATGCTTTCAATAGCAAACATTTTTGTCTGATCAGTGCAGAACAGATGAATGTGTTTGGAAGGGTAGCCAGCAGTACTGCCTGTTGTCAGCTAAGCACAGGGTCTCTATTGAACAAGGAAGCCCTAACACATAAAAGCCTTATGCACTTCAGGGACACAACTGTCAACTTAGTTAAGGGTTACCACTGCTAGATCTGGAATAGCATATTTTGTTCCTTGATATGAGAAGACAAGTGAAGCTAATGTATAAACATATGTAATAATTTATAAATGTTTTAAATTGTGAGTAATTCCTGAATAGATGTTGGGATATGGAAGTGGTGTACGCAAAAAAAAGTACTTCGAATGTTACACTTAAAACAATCTGAGTGTCTGAAAGTTGTGTGATTTTTTTTTTAATTTATTTATGTCTCTAATGTGACTTTTCTCACATTTGAAATGGCTTTCCCTAGGTTTTGATAAGGCCAAGCTTGAAGTCACAGAAGCATATCTTAAAGCTGTGAAGTTATTTAGAAGTGATGACAGTTCTTCCAGAGAGCCTGAGTATTCCCAGGTATGCTTGAAAGGAGTTGTTTGTTTGATTCTCACAAATAACTACTGATGATTTCACAGTCACTTCTCCCACTGTAACTTTCATTGCTTTCAGCAAAGTTGTTTTTATTAACTCATAGTTTTGAGAAAGCAGAGTTTATAAAAGATAGAGGGGGTGGGAATAAGAAGGGAAGCATGGTAACATTATGTCAATACAGATACTGAATTCCAGTCCTCCCAAGGACTGTGAGTGGTAGAAAAGTTAGGGATAATGTTGAAATGTTTGGGATAACAGGAATGGCCTCTTACAGTGAGTGGTGTTGAAAATGGAAGCCCAGAGTTCTAAATGTCTGAGAACATTCAAATTTGGAACAAGAGTTCCTGGGTGTCTCGGGAATATACTCCATGCACAGCTGGGCTGAGGTTGGTAATGCCTACACTTTCTGTTTCTTGGTTTCTTAGGTAGTGCAAGTCAGTCTAAGTTCTATAATTCCATATGTCAGTGGCCCCAAGAGATCCCAAGATAGAGTGGCTGTTAATAACATGAAAAGTGACTTCCAAGCCTGCTTAAATGAAAAGGTTTGTATTGCTGATGCTTGCTTCAAAAGGTATTTCCTATCATTCACATGAATAAATGTTGTTACCTGTTCCTTGCATGCCTGCTGAGCCCTCCTTATTGCTACACAGCTGCTCGTCCAGGGTGTTCTGTTCTTGCTTGACAGGCATCCCAAGAGTAAATCATAGGTGTGTTTGACAGGAACATGAGCTTCCCAAAGTCCTTCATTTCACAGTTTGGATTGCTAGGGGGAAAGAACTTTACGTAGTGCATAGTGTGAGCTCAGCAAACATTTCCACTTTTTCAGGGTTTTTTTAAACAGTTGTGTATTATTTAATTTCCAAAACAGAATTTACCCTAGGAAACTCATCAGACTGTAAAGGAGATGCAGAAAGACTGCCAAGATTTGTAGCTGAGTGTTCTGAGTTCTTACATTAGCAAATGATTTTACAGCCTGTGAATGTTTTTACTGTGAAGGTACTGGTTTTGGTTAGGGATATCCATGGGTATCTGAAGAGTGCAGCTAATATAGGAATGTACCTTCATTTCCATTTAATTTCTCATTAAAGTTCAAGACTGGCAGCAGTATTAGAAACAGCTTATAATGAGGCCTGTGCTACTGTGGTTTAGTTTTGCTGGAGGGAGATCATAGTTGATGGTGGAAGGCAAAGGGTGAGGTTGAAAGGGAGCTCTGGAGGATGCTTGAGTGCTGAAGAGCACTCAGGTGAGTGTGGAAAATGCTAATTTCCCTTCTCTGCAATTAAAATCTTGGACATGCTTCTAATTCAGGAAGAAGTATTGTGTAGATTAGACATGTATTCCTAGGGGGATGTTCTTCCCTGTATAGAAGGAAGTGAGTTGCGGAATAGCCACATACAGACTGACGTTGGTTCACAACTGTTGCAGAGTTAAAGTAGTTGTGAAGGAAGAAGGCTGAGACCAGTATACAGACAGAGAGACATGAACTGAGGGCTACTTTTAAAATCATGTAAGGGCTCCTAGTGGCACAGCTGAGTATTATTTCAAAACCAGTGTTCACTTGGTCTTGCTGTAATGTCATCTTTTCTGTACTGTAACAACTGCTAACATTTATTTTTGTCATCCAGTCTGGTGTTAAAGGGTTTCAGATTGCAGCTGAGAAGCAGAATGATGTTGTGCCTGTTCAGTATGAAGGAAATGAATATAAGCTGTCCCACGGCTGCGTTGTCATTGCAGCAGTCATCAGCTGTACAAACAATTGCAATCCATCTGTCATGCTTGCTGCAGGTATGTTGGGACCAGACAGCACAGCATCTTAATGGTGCTCCCATGCTTCACAGCCCTCACCTTCACTTTTGTAGGCTCTCTTTACAGGTTTGAAGCTGCGGACTTGTAGCCTTAGCTTGTAGGTTCTGGGGGTTATACAGAGAAAGTTGCTTTTCTAGAATACAATCTAGGTTTGTCCCACAAAGCAGTGTTAAGGAGAGTAATTATAAAATCTGTACACTTGGTAGTCTGACAGCAGGTAAGCAGTTCCAGGGCTCCTGTCAGGTGGATGCACACAGGGACACAGCTGATGCAGGAGGGGAGCTGTAGCTTCTAGCCTGTCCTGGATGATGAGCTGTGATGCCACAGCCAGGACAGAAACTGTGTTGCTGAGCAGTTGTTCTGTCACTGCTTATGGGGTGACATAAGCAAGCTGCAGATGGTTTTGCTGGAACAGCTCATCTGTCAGACATCGCTCTCTTTAAGATCCTCTGTAGCCAAGGCGAGCTTCCCCTTAGCCCTGTGTGGCCTGCCTGAATGGATTGGCACTGTGAGCTAGAACATGGCAAAGAGATTTGTCTTAGAGAAAGTATAATGGGTGTCCACCTTCCAGGAACAGGAATAAAACCATGGATGGTATTGTTGTGCATTAAGAAACTTTATTCAGGCCAGTGATTGCTTGAATAGTTTAATAACTGAGAGTTGTCTAATCCTCTGGGGTTTTTTTATTCTTGATTTAACTAAGGTAGAACCATACAGATGTCCTATGAAGGGATATGTAAATCATCATCTGCGTCCTTTTTTCCTTTTTGTTTGGTAGGACTCCTGGCCAAAAAAGCTGTTGAGGCTGGCCTTGTGGTGAAGCCCTACATCAGAACAAGTTTATCACCTGGCAGTGGCATGGTTACACATTACCTCAGTTCCAGTGGAGTATTGCCATACCTCAGCAAGCTCGGGTAAGGCCTGGCTACAGGGGGACTTTGGGCAGGTAGTACATGGTGAGGATGCACAGGCTGATAAATGGGATTGCTGTTCGTTTCAGGTTGGCTAATTCCTGACTTACCATTTGACTTGCTTGCTGACTTAAAATTATTCTGCTTCATTGTATTCCCACTTCAAAATGTATGATGTGTCGCTCTGATACATCACAGCAGCTTTTTCAGTCACAAATTACTTCAATTTAACTGACTTGCAGGACAGGATGTACTTGATGAGGTATTTTAAAAGTGGAAGCTGGATGCAGATTTGTCAGGACAGTCTGTATTAGTCTTTTCTTATCATTGCTGCTGTCAAGGGTTGTTTAGTATGTTTTTGGTTGCTCTGTAGTAGTAACACAAATATGTTCAGTATTCTGTAACAGTGCCCAGGTGTGGTTTGCATCAGTGACATGTAGTGTCTGCTGTTCATTTTCTAAGTTGTCTTGGTTTAGGGTCTTAACTCTCAAGGGACAAAGAATTCTCGGGGATTGTTAATAAAAGAAAAAACAGATATATTAACAAATTGCTCATGACCATGTGTGATTTGATTGTTTTTCTCATGTAGGTTTGAGGTTGTTGGTTATGGGTGTTCCACTTGTGTTGGGAACACGGCCCCTTTGCCAGAAGGCATCAGGAATGCAATCAAACAGGTAAAGCTGTGGCTGGGTTGTTGAACACAGAACTGCATTTCTCACCCAGTTAAGCAATCAAAAAATACAGTTATCCATGCAAAATACATTTCATTTTTGGTTTGGACTTAGCATGATGTTGTTGGCGAGTTTGCATGGTAGAGGGAGACCATGCCAATTCATTCCTATGTAAAACAAATGTAATAACTAGAATTTATAGAATACTGTTATAAATTACAAGATAAATATTTATGCTCTCATTTTGCAGAGGATGCAATGTGTAGATGGTGTATCGTAAGTGAAGAGGAGGGTTTTAAAGAGCTATGGGCTTGAATAATTTTAACCAGCAGTGTCTAAACAGCTACAGCTTTTTTCTCTTCCAAAGCAGAAGAAAAATAAAAGAAATAAGTGGCAGGAGAGGAGTTGACTGAAGTGACAGGAGAGCACATCAGAGGGTCAAAAGGGAAAATGGGAAGTATAGCGTGAGAGAGAAAAATGCCTTTCAGTTGTAGTAAATATTTGAAGTGGAATGCTAAAAGCACCTCTGACTTAGTCAACAGAAATAGCATAAGCTGTTGAAGTTCCCCAGACTGCTGGACCCCAGTGTGTCTGGGTCTGTCTTTCAGGGTGATATCATTGCCTGTGGGGTACTGTCTGGCACAAAGAACTTTGAGGGCTGCCTGTGTGACTGTGTCCGTGCCAACTACCTGGCGTCCCCTCCACTGGTTGTGGCCTACGCCATCGCGGGCACTGTGCAGATAGATTTTGACACGGAGCCTTTGGGTGAGTATTTTCCTGCAGTTTCTGTTTCTGCAGCTGGGGCACATGGGCACATGTGATTTCAGCACCCAGAGCCAATATATTTGAAGAGAACGCACAGCCATATTTGGTTTGCTCATGGCTAAAGCAAAGCATTCACTTAACTGATCAGATTCTTTGCCTATCTGGTACCATCTCTGCAAGCCTGAATATATGCACATCTATATTCTAATGTAAATCTCAAGTCTAGTATTTTATTCTTCCAAACTACTGTTGTGTTTATAATCTTACTCAGGCACTGGCTCTAATGGCAAAAGTATTTACTTACGAGATATTTGGCCTACCCGACAAGAGCTTCACACAGTGGAGGAAGAGTGTGTGATATCATCCATGTTTAAGGAGTTGAAAGAAAAGATGGAGGTAAGAGTGGTCTGTTCTACATAGTTTAAAGGTTGCATTTCATTGTGGCTTTATAATATCTTGCAGTTGAATGGGATTGGTTTGCCATTTATTTCTGTTGTGGTAATGGAGGGCTTAACTGAGATGGGTACTTGTATTTAAAAGTAATTCCTAAGTGATGTAACTTGTAATATGTAATAGAAAATTATTTACTAAATAATACTAATTAATAAAATCACCAGTATGTCTTTAGTTTTTGAGTGTAAAAATATAATAAACTAACTGCTGTTCTTTTTGATTAATTTTCTTTCTTGTAGAAAGGAAATAAACGGTGGAATTTACTGGAAGCGCCAGAGTCGACTTTATTTCCCTGGGATTTAAAATCTACTTACATTAGGTGTCCTTCCTTTTTTGATAAACTTGTAAGTACAATGGATCTACCCACCAGATTATGAGCATTGCATTGAAGTAAAGGAATAGCTATTACAGAAAGCTTCAGTGTTCAACTAACAAATTTAATTATCACTAATATTTCTCAGTCTTTTAAATACTGTTTGTGTCTCTGGAATGAGTGGGGCCTGTCCATCCAGGGGCCTTCCTATACTGCAGATACGTTTCATGTCTCTAGTTCCTGGAAGGAGATGTTTAATGTTCCTTTTGTTCCCTTCTGTTGTTGTTCCACCCGCCCTGCCCTGTCAGGCCAAAGAAGCAGTCCCACCACAGGCAGTTGAAAACGCCCATGTGCTGCTGTTCCTGGGGGACTCTGTCACCACGGATCACATTTCCCCCGCCGGGAGCATCGCCAGGAGCAGTGCTGCTGCCAAGTACCTGACCAGCAAAGGGTGAGCACTGCTGTGCCACAGCACTGCTGCACATGCTGAATAATTGATCAGCATTGTCACCTTCCTCTAGAAATGCCTGTCTGCAGAAAGGGGAGACTACACGTGGAAAGGCAAAATAATGAATCAGTGTTAATAAACATGCTGGTAATGCTAAGAGGATTAGTAAGGTGGATTGTTTCCTGGAGCAGTCTCCCCATAATTCTTCTGTAAGAAGCACGCTGCTTGCACCACTTCAAAACAAAATAGTAGAAAATGAATTTAAAATTGCAGCTTTTTGCATGAATAACCTAGCAATGATTTACACATTGCTCATGATTTATAATAATAATTACATTTGTTGGAGGTCTAGTTCTTTACATCTTCCACTGAAGACTTAGATATGCTGCAATAATTATTTAAAACATCATAATTTCCTTCTAAATCAGATAATTTTTAACTGATTTCTTTCAATTTGCATTTTATTCCAGACTCACACCTCGTGAATTCAACTCTTATGGGGCTCGAAGAGGGAATGATGCTGTGATGACAAGAGGTACCTTTGCAAATATCAAGCTTCTGAATAAGTTCATAGGAAAACCAGCTCCTAAAACAGTTCACTTCCCATCAGGACAAACGGTAGGAATATATTTGTTTGCACAGCTACTCCAGAATGGGGAATGCAGGTTTAGAACTCACTGAGAATGTTTCACTTTGTCATTCCACAGCTAGATGTGTTTGAAGCAGCGGAGCTGTACCAGAAGGAAGGCATTCCTGTAATTATTCTTGCAGGAAAGAAGTATGGACTGGGTAGCTCAAGAGACTGGGCTGCAAAAGGGCCTTTTTTACTGGTACTGCTGGTTTGTTTGGGTTTGGGGGTGGTTTTGTTTTTTCTGGAACTACCTAAAAACACATTGTATCTTCATGGGAGAGAATCACTAGTCAGGATAGATCTGAATTTCCTCATTATGTAATTTACTGCCTTGGATACCAGACTTGGAGTCACATCAGGCATTTGTCTGTGCTGACCTCTGTTTGATCTCCATGGGGTGTTCAGTATCTCATTGTTGGAGGCTAATTTCCACTAATATTGAGAATATATTCTGAGTCAGCTGTTGATTCATGTCCTGTTAACTCCAGCATGGTCACTGTCTGTAACAAACTCCATTTCACAGTGCATGGGCCTGCTCTGGCTTGTTTTCTTCCATCTAGCTGGGAAGCTAAAAGGTGTTACCAGGGTACTTAAAGGACTCTGCAAATCACACTCTCTACCCTTGAGTTTGAATTGCGAGATGTTGAACATAATCTGTGTTTGAAGGTTAGTCCTGTGTTTCACTCTGCTTGTATTTTTGCAGGGTGTTAAAGCTGTCCTAGCTGAGAGCTATGAGAAGGTTCATAGGAGTCAGCTGATTGGAATTGGCATTGCTCCACTTCAGTTTCGTCCTGGGGAAAATCCAAGTACTTTGGGACTCACTGGCAGAGAGCAATTTTCTATACTGTTCCCTCCAGACCTGTCACCCAGAATGACTTTGGACATTAAGGTATGTTTGCAGTACTTTTAATTTCTCTGTTGAATGTTCTGATGCAGAGAAAAAAACCTTAATTCTGATGATAGGAAGCAAAGCGAGAAAAGACAAACTTAATTCTCTTGGAAGGTAAGCTTATAGTCCTGCCTGAAGTTTGTCATGGCAGTTGGAGTTTCCCAAAGTACGTATACACATGTTCTTTGTACGCAGCTTTGTATGCAGCCTGATATTCTTGATCATTCTGGGGTAGTATTTTGCCCCTCATGGGATCAGTCTTAGGGTAGAATCGAGTTTGTCTCTCACAGGTGTGATGATTTGAGAGAGGCTTCAGCTCTCCATGCTCTGTAAACAAGCCCACAACACAGTTTGTGCATCTTGGGGACGTGGTGTGCTTTGGTTGCCAACAGGCCCCTGGCATGCTCCCAGCTGCTTCTAAACTGCGCTACAGCAAGTCTTCCTTCCAGCTGGCCCCAGCAGGCCTGGGGCTGTGCCGGCACATCAGAGGGTTGAACTTGTGTTCAACAAAATTTGGGGTTAGAATGTTGACAGAAATGAGCAAGGGGAAGTGAAAGCAAAGCTTAATTGGTTTCTCTTTTTTGCTTTTCTTTTGAAGACAAGCACTGGAAAAGTATTCAGCGCGATTGCCTTGTTTGAAAACAATATGGAGATAACTTTGTACAAGAATGGTGGAAGTCTAAACTTTGTGGCTCGAAGATTCTTATAGTAGCTACTGACTCTCTGGGTACCCTGCATAACTGGTAACTCAGCAAATGCCTTGTGTGAACCCAGGAATCTGTACTGTGGAACTGCAGACAGTCCTAGTGTGCTCAAAGTTACTTCGTCCATGGATGTAAAAGATTGTGAATCATTGTAACTGCAACGAGATCCTTTCTGATTTTAAATAATATTCTAATGGTGCTATTAAACATTGCTAAAATCAACATGTGTATTGTCACGAGAGCTGTAAGTATGGAAGGATTGTCTTATCAGACCGTTTTGTAAATAAACTATGCGAAATTGAAACTGATTGTGCTGAAGATTATTATGTAAGAAGATTTTCCACAGTTGTTTCAACTCAGTTTTTGCACCTGTAAATCTGTGTACTGCTGTTTGTTGGTATAAGAGTAGCAGATGGCATGGAATCTTAAAGGCCAAACAGTTTGGTTTTTTTTTTCCTCATCCAGAGTTTAAAAATGATACTGAATTTTCAGTTTCTTTAGGTTATGGGCTGAACAAAAAGCAGTCCACATGCGGCCCATGGCATATCCTGTATCACAGATGATGACTTCCTTACCCTTATGGGATTATATTTCATCTGGATCCAGATTTATACTGCTCAAGCTATGAAATATGTGAAATGCTGTGTGCTTAGGAATATTGGAAACACTTCTGCATTTAGAAATAAATCTCCCAGTTGTTTAAGTCATGTAGGTTAAGCCATGTTTCTTCATGCCCTTCAGTTGAAGTTTGTCATATCTGCTTCAAGGGATGCACTTGGTCATTTTTGACATGTTTTTATTGTGCTCTCTGCAATATCATCAAAGTACCTCCTCGTATTGTTTTAACCTTTAAAAACATTTTAAAACATTTGCTAGGGCTGTTTAAATTCCTCTGCTTTAAATACCTCTGTCTAATCTGTTGCACTTGTCAGATGTTCAAGAGGCAGGTGGCCACGCTGCCTCTGAGTGCTTTCTGACGTGCTGGCAGCTCTTACAGAGCGTCCCTTCTGAGGAGGAGCCTGGAGCACTGAACAAACCTGTCTCTCGGCACTGCACTTAGCTGTGGCTGGAACTGTCAGCACACGGAGGGTAAAGCCCCTGTTCCATAGCTCATACTGGCAGGAGATGCAGAGCTGCTGCAACATGGCTTGTGTTCCCACTTCACAGAGTTTTGGTGGTGTCTGAGCTGTGTGAGTGAGTCTGCAGCTCCAGCAAGGCTCTTCCTGTGCTCCTGTGTCTTGAAAAGCTTCATAACTCCAGTTACAGTTTGTGTAGAGATTAATTTCTGCTGGAGCACAATACTTGCCTATAAATTGTCAAGATGTCGTTTTAAGGTTTTTTGTTGTTCATAAATGTTGTCTTAAATACCAAAACATTCAAGAGGACTTTATTAGCTTTATATACTTGCGCTTTTAATTTATAACCAGATACTGAGAGAGTTGGCTTGTGAACTAACAGATGCACTGTTCAAGTCTTTAGTATGTTTGACATTCCTTCAAAAAAAGCCCCCAAAACAAAAATACCCAAAACCTCTTGCATAATTACACCAATACAATGTATTAATTTTTTGACTCTTCAAAAGCCAAACTAATTTGATTTACATAAATTTGATACACATTTTTCTGTTTTGTTAGACAAAGTTCACTAAAGCTTGAAGTTCTATATAATCTGTTTTTATATTTCATTAGTTTGATGTGATTTTCTTTTAGGTGAGATGAAAACCATTCCAGTGACTCCTACTACTTCTAAGGGGGATAAATCAATGTGGTTTTGAATATTCTAGTCAACTGAATGCTGAACGAGTTCCTGTTCTGTGGTACACTTCCATTAATTCTATCCAGAGTGACTGGGCAGATCCTACTTCTTGTACAACAGTGTCTAATACTGTTTTATCCTAGCTCGAAGGTATATTCTTGATTTAGTTCAAGCAAATGTTATTGGGGAGAAAAATGGAACATAATGTGCTGGTGCTGGTACATAATGATGCCTCATGCAGATGATACAACTGCAACTCCATGCCTATTTACAACTTGTGTAACTACTCTCTCCATGCTTTAGGAGAGGAATCCAAGCCACATCAAGGCAGACTGGTGAGGTAAAGTGCAATTTCAAGACACGTGACTTACCTGCAAGTTGTCACCAGTAAAGCAAGTCACCTCTTTTTAGAGACACAGGGGCCTTCGTTACCATAGCAGCTGCTTTAATTCTGCTGCACTACCATGTCTTGTAGTTGATGAAAGAGGTTCTGTGCCGTGCTTGGGCACAGGGGCTGCGCAGCTGGAGGCTCCTAATGGTGCTGCAGCAGGTGCAGCTCTAAACAAGCCCAAGTCAGTGTCACCTCTGAGGGGTGCAGGTTGACTCCTACCCTTAGACCCCTACACCATGCGGGGGGTGTGCTGCCATGGACCGACCATCTACTCAGTGCTGGGGAACACCTGGCTCCAGACCCATGGCAGCAGCTCTGTTCCTTCTCCCTTGTGCAAAGTGCACCTCAAGAGCCCAGGAGCCAGTGAAGACATTTAACTTTGGACACTGCTGGGACCCTGAGAGGCTTAGGTGGGCAAGAGTGGCAGGAGCCCTCTGGCAGGGGCAGAGCACAGGACAGTCAGGATTGCTGTGCTCACACACCAAACTTTAATTAGACTTTTCTTTAGTATCCTAAAGTGTAGGAGGACATGTATCTGAGAAGTGACTCAGTGTGTTAGATGTATTTAACCTAGACCTCTCTCCATTTGCATTTGGGGGGAGAATCTTGTTGAAATTTTTGTAAATGTTTTCTCGCTTCCCTCTTCCTCCCCATCCCAAACTACAAAGCTTTTGGAATAGTGTTGATGTTTATACATTTTACACCTAAGTATAAGGACAAGAAGCTATGTATATTAATCCTATTTCAGCAACCGCAAATCATTGTCTGCTGTTTAAAGCCAACAAAACAGTGTAAGTTTTAGGTTCATTAAGTATTGTATAGATATATCTTAAGTTCAATTGATGAAAATTGTGCATACAATGTTACCAATGCTGTAAATTATTTTTAATAAAGAAAAGTGTATCAACTTTTGTATGTTACTGTCATTTTAATAGATAGTGTGGAATACACTTTAATGGTACTGTGTGTGAAGGGGCAGGGTGAATAAAAAAAGGGGATAATATGTATTAAATAATGATGCATATTCCATTTACTTGTTAGCAGTGAGTTTGGGCTCACAAAGCATGCTTAGGTGGTGTAGAAGGATGTTCTCTGGGTTAGCTGTGCTCCAGACACCATTCTGGATACTATATCAGATGCTTTTATAATAACTTTTTTTTTCCCTTCTAAAAAATGTCTTATTGAGAATCTACATAAAATCCCATATTAAAGCAAGCTGTTGGCCAAGGTTACAACACTGACAAGAGCCTCAGAAGTGATTTGGGATGTCCAGCATGAACCTACTTCAACCCTCAATTTCAGCACTGGCACTAGACTGGAGTTGAACTCATGGATGCTAAATTATTCGAGTCTATCTTTCTACAAATAATAAGATAGGCCAAAGTACAATCTTCAACCTCTGCCTTGCCTCACAACCCCAGTGAGCTTCCCCCAGAGTGCCAGGCAGGCACGAGAAGCACAGAAGTTAGTAGGGCTTCTGTTTTGGCACTGCAGTCTGGCAACTGAGGCAAGAGTAAGTACAGATCTGCAAAGTGTGTGGTCATGTTGTTTGCAGAGAGCAGGAGCACATTTCTGTACCCACCTATGTTAAACCACAGCAAGAAAGCTTTCCCACTGTATCAATTTTATTCCAATGAGCTAAAGCGTCAGGGCCTCAGAAATCAGGAGAGGGAACCCTAAATACTTTACAGAGCTCTTTTCTTTTTGAAAAAGCCTCATTTTTGTGATTTCTAGTGAGAAGAGTCGGTCAATTACTTTTATTAACTATTTATTAACTATAACTATTATTATCTGTTCTGAAATTGGAGGAAAAAAAATTGTTTCTTGGGGAAATAGTTTCCCTTTTCTAAATTCCCTATTAGATTAAAATAAACATTTGATTAAGATAATATTTTCAATTTTGTGTCCTTAATATTACAAACAATACTGAAATTTTGTGATAGAGGATTTTTAACTGACTTACTTAAAATAAAGATACTTTAGGTGGTGTTTGGGTTTGGGGGGGGGTGTTGGGTTTTTGGGAGGTTTTCAGCATGCCTTTCCTAAATTCCTTTTTCTTCAGGTTCCTAATTCTGTCATAGCAGTACATCAGCTACAGCAGATTACTTTTCTTTCATTAGGACTTTCAGAAGATATTTCTATATTAACCTTGAGGTTTATCATTATTTTTATTAAGGGTAAAATGTTCTAGGGCAGGACCCACTGTCCCAGTAAAAATTTTCTCTGGGACAGTCTAAAGGACATCCTGAGCAAGATGTCTCAGGTTTGTTATATATATGTCGTCTTCAGTCTAAGCATTTGACAGATTTTGATGTGGCGCGGTGATAAAAGGGTTTAAAACAAACCGATGTCTTCCCTCCTGCCCCCTGTGGACGCAGGGGTTTTTAAGCGTTCTTTTGTGACCGGAAGTCGCAGCTTTCCTCCCGTCTCGTGCTGTTGGAAAACAAAGCGCACGGCCCGGGCAGCGCTGCTGAGCCGCGGGNCGGTCTCCCCGGGCTGGGCAAAGGTTGACGCGGCTCCTCCCGCCGCGTCCAAGGGTTGCGCTCGTCTGGGGAGGCTCGAGATTCTTGCGGCTGGGCGGGCGAGAGACGAGCGAGCGTCGACAAGGTTTGTGCTGCTGTTCTTAGCACAGGAATTTGGAAGGCCCTGACCAAGCGGAAAGATTTAATCTGCTTTAACATTATGATTTACTAAAATACTTCTTGCTTTTGCAGACACGAATTGAAGACATCCTGATCAGGGATTCAGAACTCTGTTCCTGAGGGAGTCTTTCCTACCTATCAACAATACCAGGTTAGCCTGCCGCTAGAAATGAGCAAATAAAAGCTTGGTTAATAAGCTCTTGGTGTCTGCCATTCTGAACAGATTGAGTGCATCTCTCTAGCAGTCTGTCTTTGGAGGGGCTGCAGCCTAAGTATTTGATAAGCTGTGATGTAAGAAACCCAGGCTGGCATGGGAGTTGGTTTTCTTTGCTTGTTTAATTAATCTAGGAAACTCTCTCCAGTAGCTGAATGCATTTTGTTGCAGTAATTACTACTTCTGGTGTCAGAATACAGTTCAGATCATCCAGCTTTTCTTCTTCTCCTAGAGATATGATGTCTTCTGGAAATGACTGTCAACCCCAGACCTTGACCAAACCTGCACTTGGTGAGAGAGAGGCAGCTGAATTGGTTGATAGGGTGTTTGGATTGAAGGTGTCATGGATCGGGTCACTCCCCAGCTATGATGATCAGAACTTCCATGTGCGTGTCTCAGCTGAAGGTGCTGATGAGTATGTCCTCAAAATCACCAATTCAGAAGACAGCCAGGATCCTGACCTCATTGAAGTACAGACACGGGCCATGATGTTTCTCAGTGCTGAAGGCTTCCCTTCAGCTACTCCTTATCTGACAAGAGATGGTAACATCATGTCTCTGGAGTCGGGAGGTGAGCCACTGTGGGTACCTTTACTGCCCCACTCTCGTCCTTAGCTCAGTAGTAGCTTGCTGTATGGCATATCATATATATATGATATGCCATAAAGGGGAACTCCAAGCTTGTGTTTGAATAGTGGAGATATGCATCAGGTGACCTGTATTCCAGCCATAACACTCCAAACTTAAAATACCAGAAGCAAAGCAACTCAAAGAGAGTAATAATTAACTAGGAAAACACTTCAGCTTAAGGAATTGGAGAAAATGTTTATCTGACATCTGTGTCCATGCAGAGATGGAGTTACGAACACCTCATTGACTACGTGGTGCTTGAAATTATTTGCCTTCAGAGTGGTGTAAAATACAGTTCTAGCCCATCTCAGAAGCCAGAATAAATTGCTTTAACAGTGTTTGGAAGAAAAATGGTGTTGGCATTTAGCTTTTACTATCACTGTAACTTCCATAAAAATTTGGGATTCCTGAGACCTGTTCTGCTGCAAAACTTTATGTGGTGTGGGTGTGTGCAGGCATGGGAGGAACTTTGCTTGGTGCTGAGTTGGGTCCAAGCACAAGGACTAAAAATCCAGCATAGATTTTCTACGTGTGTTAAGGTTTGTACATTATTATACAACATTTGGTAAATCAAATCTTTGCATCAAATCTGTTTTATGAACTACATCTGAAAACTTCTACACTGGGATGTACCTTTTTTGCCTCTTGCATTAACTAATACTCAGTAGCACATAGCAGAGTGACTGACTGCATCTCTCCTTATCAGGTACTAGACCTGGGAGCAAGAAATACATGGTCAGGCTGCTGACTTACCTGCCAGGTACACCAGTAGCAAAAATCACTACCAATGCTCAGATTCTGTATGAGATTGGGAGACTCGCTGCCAGCGTGGATAAAGCGCTCTCAGAGGTAAGTTCTCGTGCTTCAGCCTCAGACTTCTCTTAATCAATGTCTCTTCAGCATTTGCTAACGTGCTTGCTGGCTGCTGTTCTGACCTGCAAGATGCAAGCTGGTGACTGCAGATGTCAGTTTGACTCACGGCTCAGGCGCCAGCCTCCAAGCTGGCTGCTACTAAAGCCTTTCCTCAAGTATATGACAAGCGACATGGTAATGCGATCCTTCTACAATGCATTTTTGTACGAATAGGGAGATAAGGAGTTCTTTTTTCTTATGCAAAGCTCACCTTTTAGTGTTTCAAACCTGGCAAATAAAGGAGAATGAACCTTAGGGTGCTCAAATTAGAAGCATGCCAAGCTTATTTTAAAGAATCTTTGTGTAATGCACAGCTGGCTGATCTATTATTTTGAATTCCTTTTGACTCGCTGACTTTCTTCTCGTCATTAGCACTGTGACCATTTCACATTGGTACCCTCCCTACACCAACAAGCTGCGCAGAGATCTGTGACACTTCTCATTTGTACCACTTCCCCTGAGATAGTATTAATGCAAAGTAAGTTGTCAGGGTTTAGTGTCTGCAATTTTATATATATGACTAGGAGAGTTCAAAAAGCAAAACAGGCTTACCTTAAAGTTGCAAAAAGATAATTTATTTACACACATTAAGAGAATAAGAAAAGAAGAAAAACCCTAAAACTAAAACCACAAATGAAACCTTCAGACCATCCTTCTCTTCCCCTCCCCCCCAAATATTTACTTTCCTACACACAACATGAAGAAAGACAAAACCTGTAACTTCAGTCAGTTTTACCATGAAAAAAATAATCTTCCATCAGTTCTTTAGGAAAGGAGTCTTTTTGAGTCCCATGGAGACATGGTCACACGAGGAACAGTCCTCGGGTGGCTTTTATGCCACACGTTTGCAGTGGCCTGAAAAGAGCTTTTGCAAACTTTTGCATTAGCAGCTTTCCCAACACTGCATATGGGTCACAATCTGCTTATTAGGGGTAGTTTAAAGACGCTTCCTCTAGTATAAAGCAAAGATTCTCTTTTTCCCTGTTTCCAAAATTATCTTCATCTCAAAACTCAAAATCTCTTTTCCCTATTTACGAAAGCATCTGCATCTTAGAACTCAAAATCTCTTTTTCTCCTAGGAGCACAAAGAAAACTTCATTATCACTTACACTAGCACTTTACATCCCCCCTAAACAGCATCTATATGTTACAGGAAAAAAAAAAATTCCATTCTCCAGTGATTACTCAAAAAATGCCCAGCTGAATTAGGCCACTCCTTTTCCTTTGCCTCATTTCACTCACTCTCTTCACTGACTCAGTCTCACGCTCTCTCTCTGTTCTTCATCGTTCCATTACTTTATCTTGTTTTCACTCCGGGAAGAAACTTTCAGTGCCTGAAAGTTCATCTGCTGGCAAGTAAAGAGTTACTTGTGCCCAGGCCTGCGGTGACCAGGCGGTCTCTGACCGCTGGCGGGAGCTGCAAACTCCTCCAAACCACGCTGGCGGTGTGGGAAGGCTGCTGGGTGCCTTCTTTTCCACCCCTTGGTCTCATAGCGTGGGCTGCTCCCTCGCGGGGCCAGCGGCTCCCTGAGGCCTCAGGAAAGTGGGGGGAACATCCCCCCAGCCCTGGCCGGCGACACGGGCAGCTGCCGGGGCTTTGCCTCCCTTCCCCACTGCTGCTGTTATTTGGGCCCAAGCACGGCCGGGGCGCTCCCGGCAGGGGCAGTGGCTCCCTCAGGCTCGGCAGCCCAAGGGCAGCGGGGCCCGGCCTGGCCCAAGCACGGCCGGGGCCGCTCCCCCGCAGGGGCAGCAGCTCCCGGGGCCCGGCCGGGCCCGGCCCCTCATGGCACCACCGCGAGGTGTTACCTGGTCGCTCGCCAGGAGAGAAAGAGGGCAGCTGCTCCGCCTTCTCAGCTTTTATAGGGTATTTACAAAAATCGCATCCTGTTTCCTGCCAACAGCCAAGAATTGGCCTCTGATAGGTGTTCAACCTTTCCAAAGGAAATTTAGGTCCTGGCAGGGTAACACCCCACACCCTCCTTCAAGCAAAAAAACCCAAACCATGTCAACCCATAACAAAGTTCTGTTTTTATTCTGTAGTTACACAGGATAATAAAGCTGATCAATCAGCCAGTAAGGCTGATGCATGAAAGACCTTTCATTAATCTTTCCTTCTCATGTTCTGGCTACCAGCTCCAGACAGTTATGAAATGTGAATTGCCAGTTTTACTAAGCACAGTCTTAAATTTCAAGTTCATTTTTCAGTTGTGAAAGATAACTTACTGTTGCCTTCTGACACACTGGTCACACTCTTCTAATGTGCTTAAAATAAACTAGTCTCAAAATATGCCTGTGATTGATCCTGCTAAGGAGAAAGGAGTTAATGAGAAGCAGTTCTGATGGAGAATGCTCTTCATTCCCTTAACATATGGATTATCATCCACCAGAGTGGTTTAGGTTTGTTCTTTACTTGTTCGTACACCATCCACCTTTGACTATCATTTAGTGATCCTGAAGAGCCTTAATTACAAGCAGAGTTTTTGTTGTTTGGGGTTTTTTTCTTAAAAGGAAGAGAGCTACTCTTGTGGGAAGGTTTTTTGTTGTTTTTTTGTTTTTTTTTTTAATTTGCCCTATACATTGATCCAATCTGGCCCAGAGGTCACTTAATAAGCATTTGAGGAGTCCAAGATAAGCATGAGGTGTGCAGTGGGAGAGATGCTTTTCCTCTCTGAATGTCACTTTCCAAACCATCCCTTCCATTTGCTAGGGAGAGAGGGGTTAAGGACCTTGTACGTTTAAAGTAGTGGGGCCTGGGTGTACAAAGCCCAGTTTTCATAAGCATAAAGCCATGGTCAGTGTCTCCATAAAGGACTGTGCTCAGGATTTTTCACACGCCCCCTGTTCCTAAGGCTTGTCCCCCAAAGGTCCCACCTTTAAAGGCAGAGTGTGCCTGCTCCCAGCACACAGGCAGGTTTTGTGTGTCTGGTGCTCCCACAGCTTTCTGCAGCACCAGCTGTGCAGGCTGGGCTCTGCCAGAGCAGGACTCTGGCTTTGGCAGAGGCTCAAAGTTGCTACCTAATGTCACCCTCTGGAGATTCAACAGCAATTTTAAGTTATTGAAGTGACAAATGATTTAAGGTAATCTTTGTACCTAAAACATGGGGAGAAACCATTCAGGCTCTATGTAGATATTAAGATGCTTGCCTTAATCATTCTTCAGGTTATTTTACTTGATATAAAACAACAGTCCAACTCATGGTGCTTTTCAGTGAGTCTTATTAGAAACCTGTTAAAATTAATAGAGGTTTTGAATCAAGCCCTTTAATCATAAAGTCAGCAATTTTTCTTATGCCTATATCATTGTGTGCTTTTTCCAAAGAAATTCCAGCATCCATCAGTAAAAAGTTTGCATCGAGGTCAGTTCATTTGGAACCTGGCAAATGTTCCTCTTCTAGATCAATACATTTATGCCTTGGACCAGAACAAATACCGTGCAGTGGTGGAGCAAGTTATTGAGCAGTTTAAAGGCAAAGTAATACCCAAGCTAAGCAGTTTCCGAGCCTGTGAGTATTTTATTGTCATTATTTTTAACTGAGACACAGAAATTTTTTCCAGGAGTTTGGCTCTGTAGAGAAGGAAAACAAAAATAGCAAAAAAAGTAAATCTCTTTTCCCTAGCCTAGACATGGACAAATACTGTGCTGAATGTGCACAGCACAGAGTAAGCCAAGAAGAACATTCTGTCCAGTCAGGGTCAGTTCTTTATCTTTCTGGTAAGTTTGGTCCCAGTTAAGTTTATGATTTTCATGCTGTTATATCAGCTTACTAAATATATATGGAGTACTGTACTACCTTTCGTGAACGCCCAAATAAGTACTTAATTCAAATTCTGGAATTCAGTTGACATTGATATTGATGATACTGTGACAGTTCAATAGATGGAAATTGCTGTTGTGTGTTTGCAAACATGCAGCATATCGCAGGTCACAGCAGCCTGGAGCACGATCTCGAAGTGCTCCCTCTCCTCCACTGCTGTCACTCATCTGGCAGTGCAGTGGAGGTTCACGGGAAGCAGTAAAGCTGTGAAACACAGCACGTGATGCTGCAGGGGACTAGTGTGGTTTTGTAGCTGAGCGTTAGTTTGACATGCATCTTCCCAAAGCCGTTTCAGCTGTTTAATAATTATTAAATACTATTTCTATTTCTTCTGTGTTTAGGTATCAATCATGGAGACCTTAATGACCACAACATTCTAGTAGACTCCAGTTCTGCTTCCCCAGAGAATCCCCAGTACAGAGTGTCTGGCATCCTGGACTTCAGCGACATGAGTTACGGGTATTACGTGTTTGAGGTTGCAATAGCCATCATGTACATGATGATTGAGAGCCCAGACCCACTGAGTGTTGGGGGACATGTTCTCGCAGGGTTTGAGAGCATCCTGCCACTCACCACCGAGGAGAGAGGTGCCCTCTTTCTCCTGGTGAGTGGGAGGTTTGCACAGTCCCTTGTCATTGCTGCCCACACGGCTCTGCTGTACCCGGAGAACAAGGAGTACCTCACAATCACAGCCAAATCTGGTTGGAAACACTTAACGACAATGTTCGAGGTGGGCCAGGAAGCTGTAGAGAAGACGTGGTTTGAGACTGCCCAGGCGTACACGTACCACTCACCTGCCCCCTAGCTCCGCGGCTCCTGAGGTACTGGGGGTGACATCGGACTGAATAAAGAAAGCAATAAGAGGCGGCGCTGCCTGGGCTGTGGATGGGGCACGTCCTCCGCGCTGCGTCCGAGGGCAGGGGGCGGGACCAGACTCATCTTCCCGGGAGAGAAAATTATTACCGCCCTCAGGGCGGGCACAGGGGTGTGGCCATTACCGTCCTTGCAGCGGGGGGAGGGTATGTGACATACACACCCTCACGGTAGGAGCGGGGTCTTTATCCGCCCTCACACCGGAGATGAGGTGCGGTCATTACCTGCCCTCACACGCGAGCAGGGCCGTTACTCCCCCTCACGGCAGGGCTGTGCCGTAACCATTGCCTGCCCTCACACGTGAGCACAGGGCTGTTTCCCGCCCCTTTCGGCGGAGCGCAGGCGCGCACCCGTGACGCTACGGGCCGCGCGCGCCAGCCCCGCCCCACGGCGACAGGAACGGGCGCAGGCCCCGCCCCAGGCCGGCACCCGGCAGTGCGCAGGTGCGGCGGCCATTTCCGACGCAGCGCCGAAGGTTCGGGCGCGGCCGCGGCGCCCGGTTCTTGCTCGCGGGCCGGGTCTCGCCGGTCCCCGCTCGGCCTAGCGATTGACTCCGGCCCGCCGTGAGTGAGGACGGGCGGCAGGTGGGCGGTGGGGCATGGGACGCGTCTTTGCGCGGCGCGAGAGGCGGCGCGGCCCTCGCGCTCTGCCGCGCTGAGGATGACTGTGCAGTGCGGGCGCGGGCGGCAGCGCCCTCTGGGGCCGTGCCGGAGTGCGCTCAGTGCCGGTTCCCGGAGTTCCTGCGGTTCCCGGTTCACGTGCCCTGTGTCTCTTGGTAGGCCCGGTGCCGGTTCCCGTGCCCTGTGCTCTCCTGCCGGCGCGCTGCCCTCTGCCCGGGGCGCGTCCCCGACACCATGGTGAGTGACTCGCCTTCCCCGGGGCTTTGCTGAGACGTGGGTCCTGCCGAGTCACGGCCCGGGCGGGGGTGGCGGGCGGCGGGCACCAGTTACCAGCCCGAGGTCACCGAGTGGCTGGGTCTGTTATAGAGGGGCTTTAGGGCATTGGTGACAAGAAGCTGGTGATACTTACCGAGCTATTCCTTTACAGTCTCGAAGATATGACTCCAGAACTACCATATTTTCTCCGGAAGGTATTTTTTAACCCACCACTTTTAAGTAAACTCAAACTATTCTATCTTCTCGTAACTATCAAAACATTTGAACAAAGCATGGTAGTAGCATGTTTCTGTCTGAATAGAAGTTACAGAAATCATATTTACCCACACCCAGTTTTGTAGGGACAGCCAGGGTCCAAAGTGGACACTTTCCAATTCATTCTAATTGAAGCAATAATGAGACTGAGTCCCATTAGTGAGTAATATTGCCTACCGTGTTTTTGAAATAACCATTTGGTCACTACCCCCTGAGAATGGATAATATCCTGCTGGTGCAGTCACGCCTCTCCTTGTTATTCTTGCACATGCTGAAACAAGTACATACAAACCATATTTTCTTACTTCTTAGATGGGATGAACCCAAGAAATGCAGTATAAAATATTTTCTTTGTTTCTCTTTTCTTTATTTATTGAAAATTTGTCTTGGCTTATTCTACTGCAGCAGAGAGTTCTTCGATTTTTTTTTAATTTTTTTTAAATTTTTTTTTTAAGTAGAAGGGCTTTTTTTTTTCCCCCCAGTGGTCGTGTCCAGTATTATCTTATTTTTCTTCTCCAGTTAATTTACAATTGACTGGTAGGAGACTGAAGAAGGGAAAACGAGCACTTGTCAGATTCTCGTATCGTTAAGTCACCGTGTGTAGTTGGTTTTGTTCAGCTCATTTTTTGATGCTAGGAACTCCAATCCTTTCCCAGGTCGCTTGTACCAGGTTGAGTATGCGATGGAGGCCATCGGGCACGCGGGCACGTGCCTGGGAATTCTAGCCAACGATGGAGTTCTGCTGGCAGCAGAGCGGCGCAACATTCACAAGCTTCTTGATGAAGTGTTTTTTTCAGAGAAAATATACAAACTTAATGAGTAAGTTGAAATGTCCAATGACATTATTAACAACAAAGCACTGATTAACACGTAACTTGGTCTTATTTGAAGTGTTAGTAAGCTTTTTGTTTGGTGTTTCAGGCAAGTATGACTATTCTGTCGTTGTTCACTTCAGTAGTTCCCCTTCTAAAGTAGAAGTATTGCTGGTTTGTTTTTTTTTTATCTCTAGGAGAATTTTCTAGGTGGAGTAGCCTGTTTGTTTGTACTATGCCATACAAGGTAATGGTATTGTGGCAGTTAAGAAAAGTGGGAAATCTCAGTTTTACAAAATACCATTGGGGGCAGAATAAAGAATGCAAACAAAAATTACCATGCTATTTCAGCTCCCCTTCCACATCTCTTGTTTTTTGTTGGTGGTTTAAAAAGTACAAGATAACTGGGTAAAACGTGCCTTAAGCAGCTTTGCCACATTTGTAGCGGAGATGAAACATCTTTCTATTACCATTTTCATTCTGGCTTTTGGAAGTTAAATTTGTGATGTCAGAGCAAAGAGTTTTATGGATTATGCTTTCTTGTTGCAAGGGAGATAGAGTTTTGTCCTTGACAGAAGCTGCACATGAACACAAATAGTTTTCCATCCTGTCTGCCTCCCATTCTGTGTTGATCTTGAAAGCACCTGGAATGGTAAGAAGTACTGGGTTTTCAAGGAGGCCGTGTAGCAGCACACTGGAGTAGTCACCTAGAACAGCCCTTCCATCTTTTGGAAAATCCCTAATTTCACAAATCCTTTTTGTGTAGCAAAAGGTTTGTAGCATATCAGATTAAGCTAAAGAGATACTAAATTAAGATCCAACAAAACAATCAAGGATTGAAGCACTTATTTTTCTTAGGAGCCTGTCAAGACTATGGAGTTTCAGTTACACAGATGTCATGTGTCAGCCAGCAAGTCCCACTGAAGGCCTGTCACATCTGTGTAGCTCTTTCAGTGCTGAGGTGTGCTGTGTCAGGTGGCCTCCTGAAAGGCACCTGTACATATGTATGTGCCTGATGGCTCTTGTAAAACCACTCAGAAATGAAGCATCCTTCACATAACCCTCTTCTCAGAACTATATGTATAACTAACTTACTGACTTGCTGACTTTTGCTTCCCGCCTTTGCTCTTAGCAAATGGTTACTGATATTTTTGGTGTGCCCCAGAGGCAGGAGCTGATGAACCCATTTTGTACAGCAGCTGTGTAGTTTTGATAAGAAAAGCCTGCCAGTAGATGCTCTGCTTGAGCCCCTGTATGAAGATGTGAGCGTTGGTTGGAGATTGACAGGAATTCAGTTAATTTGTATGCTTTTCTTGCAGGGATATGGCATGCAGCGTTGCAGGAATCACATCAGATGCCAATGTTCTAACAAATGAGCTGAGACTGATTGCACAGAGGTAGGTCTGCTGACAGCTGACATGGTTTTACTCACCTGTGCTGTCACATTCAGCTCTCTATGCATTAGATCAGAATGAGCATGCATTTAGTAGATCAGAAGTAGGCTGAAATAGAATAGCTAGATCACAGAGGCTCTAGCTTGGGAACTTGTTTCCTCTTAAATGTTATGCAGGATATGGTCAGCAAAACAAGTTTTGAAAACTGTTTTTTTTCCTCTTTGATATTAGGTATTTGTTACAGTATCAAGAGCCCATTCCTTGTGAGCAACTAGTAACTGCACTGTGTGATATCAAGCAGGCTTATACGCAGTTTGGAGGTAATGAAGTGTGAGGAATCGTGTTATTAATGTCTCAAGAACAATTCTCTTACATAATATGAAGGATCTAAGTCTGTGGACAGTTCTACTGAGTTCTCTTAAAAAGTTATACTTAGGAAAAAAATAGCCTAATTTAGGAGGGGAATGAGTAGTCATGGTTACTGGTTTTTGCTGCTGAGGTTTCTCCTTCTTATGGCTTGGGAAATTGATAGCAGAGATGCTGGCCCATTGCATAGGATACTTTGAGTGCTTTTGCATTTAATGAATGCCTTCAAAAGGCCAGGAGAGGATTGTTTAGGCCACCCCTCAACATTTTGGGGCCATCCAGCATAATGGCACAATTAAATAAAAACAAGGCTGTATGAAGGGGTATCCATATTCTCTTTAACACTTGAAAAAAGTACTGTTTCTGTGGCTCAAGCAACATGTTAGAAAATTATATTGTAACTAGTGTTCCTTAGTATGTGGACTGATAATTCTGTTGTTTTACATGTATGTAGTGGGAGAGAATTACCTTTTAAAGTGCCTGGCTTTTGGCACTGCAAAGTTAAATGCTTTAACAGCTAAGCTACATACTTGAAATATTAAATTCTAAGTCCTGAGATGATAAATTACAATTTGCGGAGATACAAATGAACTGCTCTTAAATGGAATAAACCTATGCTGCCTCCCACCCCATGACTTGGAAGTTCTGGCGTGCTTATCTCAAGCAACAGAAGTGCAGAACTGTCTGTTAAATCCTAGTTCACAGGAATAGATTGAAAAACTAAATCAAAGAGAATAATTGTCATTCATGAGCAATCTTGTTACTAAATTTAGGTTGCTAATAGCCTTCTTTTCAACAGGAAAACGTCCTTTTGGTGTTTCATTGCTCTATATTGGCTGGGATAAGCATTATGGATTTCAGCTGTATCAAAGTGATCCTAGTGGAAATTATGGAGGGTGGAAAGCCACATGCATTGGGAATAATAGCGCGGTAAGTTCTGCGTTTTTTCTTCTCAAAAAAAAACAAGTTTAAAAGTGTGAATTGCACTGTATTAATTAAGCTGAATTGTTGATTACTAGTGTGGGAGAAATTTACAGGTAATTGTAGAAATGCTGCTGTTAACTCACATTACCTGGCAAAACCCCAACTGTGTGGTTGATTGCAATAGACATCATTTTAATTTCTGTGACATTTACAGGCAGCTGTGTCAATGCTGAAGCAAGACTATAAAGAAGGGGAAATGACCTTAAAGACTGCTCTGGCATTGGCCATTAAGGTTCTAAACAAAACCATGGATGTCAGCAAGCTCTCTGCTGAGAAAGGTGAGTGTTTGCTGACACGGGATGGCACCCTCTGCTTAAACAAAGGGAGCACTGAATGCACATATTCCACATGCGGCTCACTGGAGCGTTAGTTGTCACAAAAAATGTTTTCAGAAGATGCAGGAGTTCTCAGCCTTGGCCCAAGAGGCATTCAGATAGCTCAGTCCGGGCTGATCCCTGTTGGCCAGCTCCAAAGGCGAGGCTGCAGTTTGGGGATTGAAATGCCTGTGTCTGGGAGCAGAACCCTGAGAGGAGCTGCCCTGCTGCTGTGCTCTGCTGCAGGAGGGGACTGCGGGTGGCTGCCTCCAGCCAGGCTGTGTGACACAGGGAGCATTGGAGCCTTCTGCCTCACTGTCTCTTGTAATCTCAAACCTTGCCCTGCTGATGATTGCTGTGCCTAAACGCTGCTGTCTGTTCCATGTGTTTCAGTTGAAATTGCAACACTGACAAGAGAGAACGGAAAGACAGTAATAAGGGTTCTGAAGCAAAAGGAGGTGGAACAATTGATAAAACAACATGAGGAGGAGGAAGCAAAAGCTGAACGTGAAAAGAAGGAGAAAGAACAAAAAGAGAAGGATAAATAGAATATGATATCAAGTGTTCTCTAGATAATAAAGGACCTGCTTCAGCAAAAGATAATCTGGATTTCTGTGCTGTAGAAGCCTGCAGCTAATGTCATGGAGGACCCAGAAGTACTTTTGATGAACCAGGTCTTTAGTCATCATTTAGATAATTAGTTTACTGCTTACATTTACCAGTAATTGCTTTAATTCTTGAACACTCTTTCTTTCATCTTCTATTTTTTATTATGGAATAAAATTTAAGAAGAATAGTGATGGGTGTCTTTATTTCCTCAGTAATGTCTGGATATGCACAATCTTGAGGAATTTAATTGCTTTAAACCATTAAAACAAGGTATATGCTAGTTGGTAAAGAACAAATATGGTGTTAGAATTGTTAGAATTTTGTGTGTATGTGTGGGTTTTCCTTTTAAAGGTAGTGAAAAGAGCTCCTAAGTTTGAAAAGTCATTTCACAAATACAGAATTAAAGTGTGCTGGCATGCCAAGTTTTAGTTTTGGCCTATTTTGTTTTATAGCAGGCTCTGTCAAACTGATGGTCTTGCAAGCAGTAGTGTTTTAAAAATGCCCTGTAGCAAATGTGTTCAGTTTATCATAGCCTTCACAAGTGCATGTGTTTTCTAAGGAATTAATCATACAACACTAGTTATATTCACACAAACTGGAAAGACATTTTACAAAGGCCACATGAAAATGCTTTATCTTGTCAAAGTGCAAAAAGGTAAGTAAAACAGTGCATGATTTTTTAGGCCATGTTGACTATATCACATTTTATCCTGAAAGAAAATAGAGATGTTTTATATTTAGTTTAGTGTTGCTGATACTTCCCCGGTGAATTTGGTTCCTTTCTCTAATACAGCAGTCAAGAAAACTAACCAGTTAACCACCAAGAAATCATAATAGTGCATGAATTAGGAATCATAGTCATGTTTGTCCAGCTTGCCCCTATACTGAATGCAAAAAAAGTATGATTGTCAGATTAGCAAAAATCTCTTCTACATCTGGGAAAAGTGATCTGGAGTGAACAAAAGAAAGGAAAACAAGTTACTGAAAATGACTGTGCACCCATTTAGATATCAAAAGCAAAGTGAGAAGCCTAAGTGGCCATGCTTAATAGTGAGGCCTGGCTGAATTTCAGACTCTGACAGTGGTGATCCAGCCCATTTGTGCCCACCCCAGATTCTATTGATCTTGTAGGTTGGTTTTCTTAGACCGAAGGATATCCGATGTATACAGGATTTAATATGGCCATTTAAAGAAACTGAGTGAATCCATACAGTGTTCCATTGGTTTTAATCCATCTCAAACATTTTTGACTAAAATGTACTTTGTCAACATGGCCAGAAATGACCCTTCCTCTCCACTAAACCCATTTTTGAGCCCACTGCTGTAAGAGTCACTGCTGCGAACAGAGGGAAGGAATCTGACTCAAGATGCCTGTGCTGCAGTTTGTGTAGCTGCCCTGCACTCACTCTGACAGCCTCTGGACAGAAAGGGGGGAGGCTGTGGGTTCTCTGCAGGATCTGCTTGGTCATTCTCTTAAGTCTTGGTGCAAACAAACTGTTCTGTCTTCAGCACTGAACTTAGATAGCACTTTGTTAATACTCAAATTTTATAGCTAATGAAAGTTCAACTTATTTACACCTTGTGCCACAGTAGGTCTTCCAAATAACAATATAGGAATGGTATTTCATGTAACAAGTCCTGAATAGTTGCAGGGGTAACATGCAATGGGTAATATTTAATCTCCATTATAAAGGATTGTATAAATACCTCAAGCACCATTTTATGTAGAAATTCAGTGCTCAATCTTTCTATTTTTTGATACCATGAATGCAATATATCAGCATCTTTTGCAGATTTCTGGATCACTGATGATGGTTATGCAAGTACTTGGAATATGCTCTAAAAGCAGCAATGCCAAAATGGGAGTTTCTTCTCACTTCTCAAAGATTACTTGCAACAATACATGATAGATTCCAGCAATGCTTTCTGTCTTCTAGGAAACTGTTAGAGCATCTGAGCTTGTATTCATCAATGTGTATAGTTCATAAAAGGCAGTCTGTTTAGTGTAACAGTGTAAGTATTATCAGATAGCTTAGAATATAGACTTACTAAAATATTTTTCTTAGAAGCATCTTTTTCTAAAAAAATGGGGATAACTCATATATGCATATCTTGGTTTAAAGAATTACCAATACCATTTCTTTGCCAAACATGGCATCATTTGCTGGTAAAGGAGAACTTTTTAGATACTGTAATAATAAAGAGTTGGAATGATTTTAATAAATGTATTGAAGCATTGTGATAAAGATTTTGTTTGCACAAAGTGGAAGAATATTGTCTAATACTTTGAGTATAATCTTTGAACAGTAATTACCAATTTAATTTTTAAAAAATAATCTCTCCTGAGTGCTGTTGAGGTGATTGTTAGGTGAGCCTCAGTACTGCCTTAGAATAGGCAAGTAACTAGCTGGCAGTCATGCCAAGTTCTCCTAACCAAAATTTAATTTGGGATTCTTTTCTGCATTTGAGCCTAGGGCAGTAAGCAAATGCTGGAGATCTTTCATTATTAGAATGTTCCTGAGCCATCTGGACACTAGTGCAAGTTTCTTACCTGTTCTTCCTAGAAACAAGAGCAGTGTTTGACTGCATTGGCCTATTGTGTTGATTCTGGCTTTGTGTGTTTAAAAAAAAAATTTAAAAAAAATAATCACCACCAACTGTGCCTTTTCTGGGAGTGGTTTGGGGATAAGTCGTAAGAACAGAAAAATGATTCTGGCGATACAATTGAGGTATCTTTGCTAATCAAAATGATCTTCCTGTTCTTTGTATGTTGGTTGGGTTTTTTTTTTTTGGTGTACGTAGTGTTCACCTAGAGTTTACAGTGTATTACGTAAGTATTTAAAATATTTAGCTATTGCTGTAGATTTAATGTTACTTTAAAACAAGAACTTCATGTGGTGCTGTGGAAGGTGACAGATTTTTCAAACTAGGTAGAAGTATTTACTTAAAATTGTTTGCATAATATGATGTTTGTAAACTTGAACTGGATAGCTTATATCTCACTTGAGTGCATGATAGAACTTGTTAGGGCAAATATGCAAATATTCACAAATAGGTTGTCCTAAGAAATTGTAATGTGGTTTGTTATTCTAAGTAGTTTGATGTAATGAAACTACCGCTTCTCCAGTAATTACTTGTGCTGTCTCTTGCATCTTTCAGTGTTTAAAAATAGTTAGCTTGTTTTCTAGGTGACTGTATTCTGTTCAAATAAAGTCAAATTAAGTTCCAAGACTGCTTCTTTTATGACCTCCTTTAGGTATGCTTCCCTCTTCATCCAAATATTTTACTTGTCAGTTACAAAAGCACCCAAATTAAGTGACAATAAAAGACTCCTAACGTTAAATTTGACAGCTGCTTCTGGTTTGTTATGTATTTCCAAGGTAATTATTTATTCTTTCTCTTCATAACCTTAAAATTAGGAAAAAATACTTCTTCACTCTGTTGTGAAAATGAATATAATGACTGAAAGGTGTTCAGTGGTTTCAGAGGCCTCAGGACTGTATGTGATACTTAGATAACACAACTCAGTATACAAGACATGTAAGTCCAAGAAGCTGGTGTACTCAAATACTTCTTACAAGAGTACGTATTGCAGTTTGTATTCAACTACATACATTGTGTAGTTTCTGATTGGAGGAGATTCTAAGACTTATTTAATGTCTTTCATTTTCTTTAAAGAATATTTTCCCCTCCAATTCTTCTGCAGTAACAATTATCCTAATTTTCAAGTTTTAATTGCAGTTATTTCTACTACAATATAAAACCCTCTAAAGTTACTGGATCTAAGAGTACCCTTCACTGGCTTTAATCTGGAGAAAACTAATCTTCACCAAGTTTTTAGAATATTTCTCATTTTACAAATAGAACTGAGCAGCTGGCTATTTTTATCTGGGTTTAATTTGGCATTTGGCTTTCCAGTTAAACTACTCTTCAGTGCACAGTAAAAGCTGCCATCAGCCAATTTACTGCAGATTCTCTTTAGCAGGGACCTTCAGATGTCACCTCCTGCTAACAAGGGTCCTTTGCAAGACAGCATTACTCATGTAATTGTTTAGGCTTTCACTTAATGGTGAATATTAAGCTTAACATGCTGCTGATACTATTAACATTCTGCTCCAAGTTCAAAGCAGCAGGAAAAAAACAGCTACTTATAAATAACTACTGTTTTCTACAACAGTAATAATACAACGTAATTAACATGTGCCAGACGATGCTACATAAAATATTTACCAAAACGTTAGGCATGCAACCCAGACAGTTTAATCCTTTTATATCCTACAGCATCTGTTTTGCCTAGTTATTACCCAGCTGCACACAAATCCACAGTTATGTAATAAAACCAGTTTCCTATGTCCTGCACATTCTAGTGGCAGCTAGTATGTTCAGCACTGGTAGTGACACATTATGGCTCTAAAATGCATCTACTGCAGTGCATAGAAATATATTTTTCATTTACTATAAAATCTTGAGTTGACCACTGCATATACACTGAGCATTTCAAAATAAGAGCCATGCTGCATCCATTACACAAATATTTTGATCATGGAAGATATGCCATATACAAACGGATTCTCAATATATAAAATGACCATATTTACTGCAGAGCATTCAAAACAATACAGCCTGTCACTAGAAGTGTGCTGGAAGAAACTCCTGTGTAAGCAGCCTTTTTTGTGTGCTTGCACACAGGGCATTATGTCTTGCACAGACATGCATAGCCCAAATATGGCTGCAGGAGAAGATTAAATACAGAAAAACACGAGTCAAAAAATTAAGAAAGGGATTGAAATACTCCAATATTCTGTTTTGGTCATTGAAAAGATTCACCATTTACGCAGAGAGATGCAGTTTTTCTGTAAAATAAGCAATTGGTATGAAAGAATTTTGACAATTGACAACACACAATGAAATTGCTGTTTGGGTAATGCTCATTTTAGAAGGTATAAAGTTGCTAAAAGTATTTGAGTTAAATAAGGACCATTTTCCTGAGGAATCCGGTATCTAGCACTTTTCATGTAGAAGCTGATTAACACTGTAAAGTCATTTAGCCCTTCTTTCCGAGTCTTTTCTCACTATAAAATAGTGAACACGGTCTTAAATGTAAAAATGCATCAATGCCAGCTGCCTCTGGTTTTTGTGGCAATGTGTATAGTGTGCATTTCCATTAGGATGATTTAGAAAAAAATCACTGATTAAATTTTGCAGTTTGTATATTCAAAGTTGTCTTTTGTAAAAGATTTCATTTATCTGATAAAGAAAAAAGTGGTGTTTTGTATAGAGTATTTATTACATATGTAGTATATCTATAATATACCTAAAGATGTGGAAATATACTAAGTATTTTTAGCTTGCATCAGTTTATCTATTTTAGATTAAAAGTTCCAAAATATTCTGAATTAGAAACTTTAAAAAATCGATTTAGAAATTTTTTAAAAAGCCCCTACTGAGTGTTTCAAATGCAACGGAAATTAAAAGGGTTTTTTTTTCGCCAGAAGTCACTTACACTTGCACCCTCCCAAGAGCACGGTGCAGAAGCCGC
>VYXD01005987.1:448118-564613 GCA_013397195.1 Hylia prasina
CTTGGAGGCGGCGGGGGCCGTGCCCCAGCCATGGCCGGGCGCGGAGCGCGGCTGCGCTGCGGCCGTCCCCCGTCCCTGCTCCTTCTCACCTGGCTCTGCGCGCCCCTGCTCGGGCAGCCCGGAGCCTCGCACGCGGGTAAGGCGGCTCGGGGCGGCCCCGAAGGGGTGAGGGTCGGCGGGGCCACTGGGAAGAAGAATGAAGGGTGAAAGGCGCTCCGGTGAGGAGCCGGGAGGGTGTCGGAGGGGCGGGCTCGGCCGCCCGGCCGGCTGGGTGTTCCGAGCCCGCCTGGCGCTGTGCCGGGCCGCCGGGGATGGAGCGGGTGGTACCGGGGCCCGGGGGTCTGCGGGCGCCGCTGTCCTCCCCGGCTGTGCCCGGCCGGGAGCGCGGGCAGCGGGAGCGGTTCGTGAGGGAAAATGAGGCGGGAATTTGCCTGAGGGCGGAACGCTGCCGGCGATGGCATCTCTGCTCACCAGCTTCGTTTTCCGCGCCATCAACTTTTTCCCGGACGAGGTTAAGGTAAGGCTGGTGCCGGGTCCGGTGGTGGCTGCTGAGGGAAGATCGCAGGGCTGCGCTGGCTTTAAGAAAACGAGCGGGACCTCCGGAGACCGCTGTCAAACGGGCTCACCAGGGCTGCCCCTCTCAGAAGAGGGGAAAAATGGCTTTGCTAAGCTGTAGCTTTTCAGGTGCATTATCAGTCTTGACCGCCTCACATTTAATCACATTACATACACTTTCTAAACGTGTATATATATAACACTTTAAAGATCTCAGCTGCCATAGCTTTCGGTTTTTGCTCTGCTCACTTTTTGAGAGGAGGTGCAGTTTTACGTTTGTGATTTGTGCTCTGCATCTGGTACAGAGGTAAACTTGCAGAATATATTTTAATAACTGTAATTTTGCATATGAAAGCAACCCTCTTAAGAATTTGTAACAGCACTCTCTTTAGTTTGGTCGTGCTTTACTTTGACTTCAAAAGAGGTAGTCTCATAATTCAATCAGGATTTAACTTTCTGAGTTGAAGGATGTAAAATAGCATGTCAAGCTGGAGTGTTTATAGAATTACACGAAGATTAAAGGAGCAAAATCACTGCTCTTCCACAGATTATTTGGAAACAGTTGTTTCAAAATGTTGCACTTACAGAATTTGTAAGTACATTACCAAGAGTTTTGCAGAATGTCTTGAAACCATAACTGCAATAATTGCAGGCAGAAAAAAAAATGAAAGATAATTTTGACTTCTTTTTTATATTAACTGAAAATTGAAAAAGTGGTTGTAAATCTGGTTTATGGAAAGTTGATTGTATCGATGTCTAGGTTTTAATTCAGCCTACAAATACTCAGTCTGTTATTGCTGAATGTGATTTAAAAGATTATTCTTTGCCTCAGCATTTGGTCATCATGACAGAAGATGCAAAATCATTTTGTTACATTATATGATTTATATGACTGCATGGAATTAGCTGCAGTCAGAGTAAGCCAAGATTTGCCTTTTGGCACAAGCCAGCAGTTTTGACTTCACTGAGAACTGGTTGTGTACAGTGAGGCTAAAGTTTTTTTTTCTAAAAGAAAATGAAATTTGGTGTAAGAGTGCTTGCAAATTAATTTGGTGTTCCCTTCAGTTAATAGTGAACTAGTATTTTATCTTGGACAACTCTGAATTGTCAGGAGAAAATACTTGCTGATTTAAAATACAGTCAAAGTATAGTTTTGTTCTTGCTCTGAATTTTAAACTAACAGGTGAGACTCGAATGCCCAAATGGAGTTGACCTCTGTCCCTGCTGTGCCGTGCTGCAGACCTGTGATGGTGTTTCCTTGGCAGTTCATGCACCCAAGCATTTTCCACTCAGTTTAATGGATCACATCTTTCTCCCTACCTGACAGGAAGCTGCATACCTTCCTGTTTGTATGGGTTTCTTGTGATTATTCTCTTAAAATATTTTGTGGTTTCTTTAGAGATTCTTAGGGGGATAAACGTGAGCATTGATTCGTGGAGAAATGTCTGTGTTGATTTGTAGAAGGAACTGTGGAAGGAAGTACTTGCATAGTTTCCCACTTTTTAGAATGTAAAACCTGGGGTTTGTGTGATATTACAGGTTTTGCAATCTCCTACTCTCTGTCTGGTTTTGAGCAATGTAGCTGATTGCTGTGAGCTGTAGGGTTCTGTGTTCCGGGGTATCCAAGACTGGAATGGAGCTGAGTGGGCAAAACGCTCCTGAGGCAGAAGGCAAGGCCAGTGCCCAACGTCTGCAGCACCCGGGGCTGCACTGGCAGCTTGAGAGAAGCCCTGGCCTGTTTCTTACTTCCATAAGATCTTTTTTATGTACATTTTGGATTTGTATTTAATTCCATGACACATAGCCTCTAAATTTATACTTATTAGATTCTTACACTGGTCAAGTTATACTTATCAGATTCTACATACTTGTTCTTCCTTGTGCTCCTTGTGCTATCTGCAGTTCTATACAGCCTTTTTGCTGCTTGCTTTCAGCATTCCTCAGTGCTGACTTCACAGTCCATCTTCAGTCTTTACTGACAGGTCAGCAATCAGTGAAAATGATGGAAAGATAAAAAGTGGTACAAAGACAGATGGCAAAATCCTGGATGTGTTACAGGAAAGTTCTCCTGCCTTCAGAGTGACAGGATTTTTCCCCAGGACAGGCTGACATGAAGCAGCCTTTTCCTGTGTCCTGGCTGTCGCTCAGGGAGAAGGATCCCAGTTCTGTCTGTGGGGGCCAAGTGTGTCAGTGAGCTTGGGAGGAAGTGCTGTGGCATGGTACAGACCTGCAGTTACAGCTGCAGGTGGCTGTCACTGCTATTGGCAGTCATGTCACTAGAGAGGTGAGGAGGCTGTTTGGCACGTGGTGTGAACTTACCCTAGAATCCATAGCACGGGTATTCAGAAAGGAATGGTTTGTGGTCCTATAGATGTGACTGTCAGTTCACATCTATTTCTTGGTCACTAAGCAAATTTGTAAATGTATTCAGAAATATGTGCCATAATTATACCTTGTTGCTAAGCTGTTAGGGGATAGTTTCATTCTCCTTTACAACTATCAAGTTGTAACTTTAACATTTTAAATTTGAGTTGAATGTAAGAAACACCGTCCCTGCTTTCTGTGAGCAGCTCTTGTACCTCTGTGCATAATGGTAAGTACTAAGTAGTATTGCAGTTCAAAATTCTTCACAGTTTCATGTCCAATATATGTCATTTTATTTTGCTACTGGCTGGCTGGAGGTTGATGGGCTAGGTAAGAGAGAAGGCACAAATCCTCCCAGTAAATTTAGAGCCACCTTTTCCATGCTTGTAGGTGTGGTGATGGGGTTTGCCTTTATTTTTTAAACAGGGGAGGAAAAGATAGTTCTGGGAAGTTCAGAATGTTATAGTTGGCTTTTCTGACTTCTGTTCAGTAAATGGAATAGTTTTAGTATTGCTGCTTTGACTTACAGACATCCTAGTTAAGATGACTGTGATCTTTCTAAATGCTTGCTGTTAATTAAATGCTTGATTGTGATTGGATTCTGGGCAATTGCTAATGCATAGAAGGAAAAGTAGGCCAAAAATTAAAGACCATGCAGGAAGTATGACTCATGATCGTTTTCAAAGGGTCAGAGGAATCAGTATAAAAATAAAACTTAAATTTAATACCTTACCTGTCTTTTCTACCTAATGACATAATGATCAGAGATCATCTTAATAAACATACTAGAGTACTGAAGGCAGATGTACTGCATATATTCATTCACCTTCCAGATTTCTAAGCAAATGATTAGTTGTAGTATGTAGCAGTTAGATTTGTGGATAATAGTTTGTGTTATAATAGCCCAGAGTTAAAGAATATAATGTTAACTGCAAAGTATGGACATTTTGCAGTGTTTATTATCCTTAACAGTGTGGTTTTGGTGGTTTTTTTTGTTTGTTTGTTTGTTTTTTGTAATGGTTTATGATTATAAACATGCATTGATTATAAACATGCATTGGTAATATATATTACTCCTGAATATGCATCTTTACATTACACTTCTAAAAAGTGACCCTTTCCCCATGGGCCTCCTTCGAAACTGCACCCAATAGAGACGCGAAGAAAACCTGAAATAATTAACGCTCAATTCTGTCAATTAGAAAATGCTTTGAGTTACATTGTTTAAATTAGAAAATGCTTTGAACTGCACTCTTTAATGTGTAAGGACCAGCATTACACCTGCACTGCCAGTCTGGCTCTCAGACTCTTTATCTAAGGAAGTGCAGAGGAATACAGAGTTCAAAGAAAGCTTATTATTTAGAGAAACATGGACTGTGATGTTCTCCTATTTAAAAAACAAAGATTTATGAAAATTCTTCTGGGATCAAGCCTGTAACACTAAGTATTTCACTGGTAATTCTTAAAACAGGGGTAATATTGTTAAATCATATTAAGATGCCAAGAAATTTAATCCCAGTAATGGTACAGTAAATTACAAAAGTGTTATTCTTTTGTAAAACCCATCTTTTGTTTGTTATCTACAACTTTTAAAAAGTCAGCCATTAGCAGCCTGTGCGAAATTTTGACTTGAGAATGTTAACAAGATAAATAGACACGTACATGTTTCATCATGCTGTTCATGCATCTGAGGCCCTTGTAATGTTTCATCCTATTTTCTAAATAGTTCTTCCAAAGTACGTTAATAAAAAAGTTTGTTAAATACTTATGGAGGAAATGGTAGGACTGAATTTTTAAATACAATGTTTTCAAGGTCAAGTATTTAATTAGGATTTTTACATAGCCTTTTGTCAAAAGCTACTTCAGAGTTTAAAAAAATTGAAATCATTATTGTGTTTTGTGCATAAACATTTGTCTCCTTCGTGCGGGATTAAAATTTAGGCCATTCAATATCATATGTGATTTAGGTGTGGGAGTTTTTCGATTGTTTGTTTGGGTTTTTTGTTGTTGTTGCTTAATAGAGACTCATACTGAGGGGTAGTGAGAAGAGTTTAAGGTGTAAATAATAAAATAGTTACCACTGAACAGTGCAGAGAGCTACCTTTGATTTAAACTGCTGAAGTTACCTGGCCTCAATAAAAATGAAGACATACAAATACAGACAAGCTTAGAACTGCCCTTCAAAGGCTACAGGTCTTCTAAGTATTTTTAGTACACTGAGCTAGTGGCAGGGGTGAGTGTTGCTATAATCTCTTGCCATCTGATTTAGTATGAGATTGTACTCTGAGCTGTTTGTTTGCTAATCTTGCTAGTCATAGGTTTTAACCTCTTTCTGTTTTTTCCAACCAGCATAGCTACTCTGCTGCCTTAAGCCACTAAAACCGTTTTACCTGTTCTCTTCTCTTTACATTTTTTCCACTTGTCACTGGCTCGTCACAATTTTTTTAATTGATGTTAAGACAAGGAGTAACTAAGAATCACAGCCCCTTGTTGTAATCTTAAAATCATAGATACATAGAAAAAATTATATAAAACACACACAGTCTGTGTAACAAATTATTTGAATGGCCCTATTAAATAAAATGTAAAAGCTAGGGGTGATTATTTATTTTGTTTTTGCCAACTGTTACCATTCCCAGCCTCCTCATGGATCTCTCCTTTGTTTAAGATGCCTTTTATATGTCAGTTTGCACCAGCATATTAATAAACAGAATAAACTAGAAATGTAGAAAAGTATTTCATATACATCTGTGATTAGAAAAAAAAACAATTGAACTATACTGTTAGTAAATAATGGCCATTGTAATAGATCAGTGAGTATACTATAGGTCTGAGTCTAAAATGTTTGAAAAATAATCTTTAAGTATATAAAAGCAGTAAAGGATCACATTCCCTTTCAGCATAGCAGAGGACATTCTGTGTTTTAAGAGAAGCTTAATCTGGAAACAACACTTACCATGAAGATGCTATATCATTGCACAGGAGGTCATCTTACAGGAACACAGAAATGGTGAAAGTGCAACTTTGCCTCTGCATTGCTTCAAGGTCACTTAAGCTAATATCCAGCTGCATAGTCAGTCTTAAATTGTACAAAAAATTCAGTTGGGAGTTGTAACTGGAGGAGGGAATGTAATTGATGCTAATATAAAAATCAAGTATTTATGAAATATTAGGCTGAAATATACACAAAACCATTAATCATTCAGGAAACAGGGATATCGAAATAGAGAAATTAAGTTGTGTCTTCAGGAAGCATTCTTTTGGATGTCTGTAAAATGTAGGGCTTGGCAAATCTGTATAGTTACAAATAAGTAGAAAGTGCTCAGCTAATGAGGATATACTGAACCAGTTAAATTTTTTTTTGGCCCTTGTACATTTACAAGATAACTTGTACCTGTGCAACATTCTGCTGCTGGATCCTTTTTGGCAGCAATTCCTATGTCCTGTGAATTTTCTTGTATCCACCTGAGTTATCTCTGTGGTACAGTGTAAGTTGCCCATCAGTTCTTTGCACATCCCACAAGTCCACAATCTTGAATGTGGATGAGATGTGACAAATTGTAGAACATGTACAAATAATATCTCTCAAAGAACAGTAGCTTGTGAGCAAATGAAATGCACTCTAAACAAAGAGGTTTGTATTTTGAAACAGAAGGGTGATCTGTCTTAAACCTCAAATGTTGGTTTGGCCCACAGCAAGAACCATTCAGCAGCATGTTGCTGTAGGGGAAGACTTGTAGGAAAAAAGAGTCCTGCTGCTCCCACTTGCTGATCCTGTTTCTTAAGCTACACTCTGCTTTTGCTGCTACTATGGCACTTCAGAGAAATCTGGTTAGGGTGTAAAATAATAATATTTCTACTGGACTGCCTCACACCTCCAGTACCAAAGGCAGGGAACTGCCTTGCTGGGCTCTGCAGTGCTTTGGGTGTTTTATCCTAAGGACCTGCACATGAAGCCTTTTGCAGCACAGCAGGAATCCACTGCTGTCACACTTTGATGGGAGGGAAGGAAACTAAAAACTTTGGCTCCCCATCTTAATTTGTCTAGGCTTCAGTGGCTGCAGTCGTGGAACCGGGTTAGGTCAGTTCAAATTAGTGGCTTAAGTGGTGCTAGCCAAGCCTCTTTCACAAATGCCAAGTCATGGAAGTGTTGGTCAAACTCTCAGGTAGCTTTTGCAAGTTTTGTGGGAATGAGAACTGGTACCCTATGCAGGTGTGAGACTCCCTGACATACAGTGTAGTCATCCAGGCAACTCTAAAGTCCTAGTCCTCTTCAGTATCTATGAACCACTGATTTACTGAATGTTGATGGTAATGAACCTCAAGCAGACATTATTTATGCTGCCTTTAAGTGATACATTGTTTCCTTTAGCTTATTTTATGAGAAAGATTAAATATCACCAATGTTTTTTCTGCTTGTATCGTTCCTAGTTGATCTACTTCTGTTATGTTGACTAAATTCACCTCTGCTCCAGACAAAGTAATGTTAATCTTTTAAATCTCTCCTTGTATGGATGACTGTCTCTGGTTTAAATCTGTTTATGACATTTTCTGGTGATTTTCTGCTTCTGATACATCTTTTTTTAGATGGATGCTGTTAGTGAGCACATGATTTCTGGAAAGTTCGTGCCATAGTTTTATGTAATAGCATAATATTGTAAGTCTGCATTAAAAAGAGATGGTGGTGAGCTCCTTTCTTTTGTTCATGCTGTCCCTTAAACTGATGATAATAGTTGCTTTTTTTGGCAGTAGTTCCCTTTTAAATTTAATTGGTAAGTGGTAAAATCTTTATCTAGAACATACGTCAGTGTTTTCTGGTGGTCATCCTGACTTATGTCTGGAGACTGGAGACCCTTCCATGCAAGATGACATTTAGTTTGTGCTTCTTGAGGCAGCGGCCGTCTTCAGGTCTTTCACACCACCTTTGAAAGCTGTTCTTACTCAAGTTATTTAGCTAGACTCTGATCTTTCCTTTTTGACTCTCCTCTCTCTCCATCTTCCCCAAAATGACCCCTTGAGAGCTATGAAAAAGAACTAGAAAGATGCATTCCAGTCAGTGTAACATTAGAATGGGTAGAGAGTCGATTGGTAAATAGTCTGGCATATGCATCTAAGATACAAAACAGTGTTAGGGAAAGTGCTTTACAAGTGCAGCAAAATTTATATATGGTAAATGTGCCCAAATATATGAAGAAATGCATTAAACATGAAGAGACTGAAGTTTCAAACTGGGTTGCAAGTTATGCAGTATACTACAGATGTGTAATGTGGATCTAGGTTGATGGAGCTTCAGTCTCTTATAGATCAGCTATTTAGAGGACTTCCATAGTTGCATGGCATTGTGTAAATTATATAAGAGCTTTTTGCCTACTGAGATTATCTTAATGTTCTGGAGTCATCAATTTTAGAAGCATGTTAATGGTATGAGGATGCTAATAAAGCCAGGTAACTTTATAAAATTCTACTTCCGTGACCTTGGGCATGCTTCTAGAGACAGGGGATGAGATGGGAAATAGAATTCTGCATAAAAAAAGATGTAACTGTTTGGATATAAGAATGCAGATCTACACTGCTCATTTGAATCAATGTATTTTTTTTTTTTAATATAGCTGTGTCTGAGCCTTCTTTTATTGCTAAAAGTGAAGATCGTTTGTTTAAGTATTTATTTGAAGACTATCAAAAATGGGTTCGTCCAGTGGAACGCTTGAATGACACAATAAAAATCAAGTTTGGCCTTGCAATCTCTCAGCTAGTAGATGTGGTATGTACAGTAAATAAGTTGTAGTTTCTGTCCACCAACTTTAAAAGGACCATAATTTCATGTGAAATAATTGTGCCTGTTCAACACAGTAGATTAAGCATCTTAAATTATTATCTGTGTAACTAAAATGCCCTATAGATGGATCTATAATATTCTCATATATACATACATAGTGATTGGAATGCTAATCACTGCTTTCAGCAGTGTGTTTTGTATTTTAAGTTACAGACCTCTGTGAACTAAAGCAGCTATTTCCTATGGCTAGGTTGTTTTTTGTGATACATGCTTTATTTTACAGGATGAGAAAAATCAGTTGATGACAACAAATGTATGGTTAAAACAGGTATGTGTTAAATATTGATGAAAAATTCTGAAGCTTCATAACTGCAAATCAAAATTTGGGAGAAACTTGTCTATTTAATTGTATATTCAGAAAAAATTAGTTCTTGTATGAAATTTTATTTCACATAGTATCTTTATAGATTGTCCCTGGAAAAGCTTTAAAGGATTCATTGTGACAAACTTCTTAAAAAGCCATAACAACAAGGGAAATAAAAACCCACCAAATTAAAAGAAATCTGAAACGGCATTGCATGGCCATTTAATATACCAAGGCATATATATCCAGCCATAAATTGCTGCTTCAGTAGAAGAGTTTTCATTCAAAAGCTTTATTAAGGAAAGTATGGTTGGTGTATTCTTCTGTATAATACTTTTGAGGTCCTTTTCCTGTGGGATATTTGAAATTATTGGATACACATTACTGAAGAATTCCAGTTTCAAAGTTAAATATGGTTGCTAGAAGGAAATACTTTTTTCTCTTAAGAATATTTGGGTTTGAGCAGGAAAATGCCTCAAGCTTTGTAATTGTAAGAGGCCAGTGCTAAACTTAATTGCCACTATTTACTTGGGAAATGCTGCTCACAAATCATTCTTGATTTAACTGAGAAGAATCTTTGCAGATGCTGGGTATACTTACTTATGGAATTATTTTTGATTGGCCTAATTCCTTTCTGTTTGTTTATCTGATTTTTTTTCTTTTTGCTTTCCATTCCCTTCTTTTCCAGTAAGTGCAATTTTAGGCCAAGTTTTTATTTTTAGGAAAACATTGAGACTAGCCAGAAAATATGAGATGGCCATGTGGGTTGATGATTCTTTGTGCCCTCTTTAATAGTTTCTGCAGATCTTCTTGAAACTGAACTAGTTTTAAGAATTGGAGCATGATGGGTTTTTTTGTATAATGAAAATGTCTAAATTGCTTCTGATTAGCTTCCAGTCATTGGTATTTATCCAGAACAAGCTTTTTTCAAATTTAATTTATACAATTAAATTGCATTATAATAGCTCTTACTTATAAATCCATGCTCTGAAAAAGGAGCATCATATCTTAAGTTTGGTACAGAAACATTATCAAGTAGTTCTTATAACAGAAAACAAATATTGAGTGATGTCACTACATGCTGTTCAGCAAATTCATGGTTTTATGCAAATTTTAGAAACCAGTTTGATTGTTGTTAATTGCCTTGTTACGTATTTTCATCTGGTATCACCCTGCTTAAATCCACTTCCCAATAATAATGATTCTTACATCTCATATCCACAGGAATGGATAGATGTAAAATTAAGGTGGAATCCTGAAGACTATGCTGGAATAACATCTATCCGTGTCCCATCAGATTCTATTTGGATTCCAGATATTGTGCTGTATGACAAGTAAGATTTGAATTATTTCATACAAAATTCATTTACTTTATAACTTCACTGACCAAACTGCTTCTAGGAGTCTCATTGGATAGACATAGTGTGTACATTTGGTGGGCTAAGAACCTGTGGAAGAATTTGCTTTTGAATGCAAATGACTTGGTTGTCATGTTAAATGCTCAAATGTTTTTCTTTACTTCTGAATTTCTAGTCCCTTTGAAAAGGTTATTTCCATTTTGTTGTGTAAACTTTTTTCTTAATTAGAAAAAAATGCACAGTGCTGGGTGTAAATTGTGTAGAGTGATGGGAGGGAAGCAACTAATTTATGCTCTTGTAGGTCATATTCAGCATGGGATTAAAGTCAGGTACATTTAACTGTAGGGGGGTGGTTGGGGGTTTTTGTGGTTTTTTGTTTTTTTTTTTTTCCTTTGAAAATTAACAGAACCCAGGAACAATAACGTTTGAATTAACCCTTCTGCTCAACTCAGGTGCACATACAGTGCTTTTACATTTCCTGGCTTGTCAACTCAGGTGCACATACAATGCTTTTACATTTCCTGACTTGTTGAGTCAGGATAAAAGGCTATTGCAGTGATTGTAAATTCGAGTTTGGACACAAGTATTATTTTACCTGTTTTGTGACTCTTTTTCTTCAATAATTATGATTTGACCACATTTAAAAGTATTTATTCTGTCTTACTAATAGAAACACCAGAGCTGGGTCATGCTGTTAAAGGTCAGGATTTTACAATCCTTTCATAAGTCATTGGGACCATAGAAAGTTGCACAGATCTTTTCAGAACTTGCAAATATTCTTGCATCTTCCAAAGCTGTTTACCTATGTGAGATTCAGATTTGAGGAAAAAGGTTGACTATGAAGACAATACAAAATCTTGACTATCAAGGGATAGACAGCTGAAATGACAATAACAAAGCATAATTTCTTCTTAAAATACACCCCCACACCCCACTGTAATTGCGTGCATTTATCTCTCTTCTTTCAGTGCAGATGGACGTTTTGAAGGAACATCTACAAAAACTGTAGTAAAATATGATGGCACCATTGCTTGGACTCCCCCAGCAAACTACAAAAGCTCTTGTACTATTGATGTGACATTCTTCCCCTTTGACCTTCAAAATTGCTCAATGAAGTTTGGTTCCTGGACTTACGATGGCTCACAGGTTGATCTAATTCTTGAAGATTATGATGTTGACAAAAGAGATTTTTTTGATAATGGAGAATGGGAAATAGTGACTGCAACAGGGAGCAAAGGAAACAGGACTGATGGATGCTGCTGGTATCCTTTCGTTACATATTCATTTATAATTAGACGTTTGCCACTTTTTTACACTTTGTTTCTCATTATTCCTTGTATTGGGCTTTCATTTCTAACTGTCCTTGTCTTCTATCTTCCTTCAAATGAAGGTGAAAAAATTTCACTCTGCACTTCAGTACTGGTATCTTTGACTGTTTTTCTTCTTGTTATTGAAGAAATTATTCCATCATCTTCTAAAGTGATCCCGCTCATAGGAGAGTACTTGGTGTTTACTATGATATTTGTGACCTTGTCCATTGTGATCACTGTCTTTGCTATCAACATCCACCACCGCTCCTCGTCCACACACAATGCCATGGCACCCTGGGTTCGCAAGATATTTCTGCACAAGTTGCCCAAGCTGCTTTGCATGAGAAGCCATGTGGATAGGTACTTTGCTCAGAAGGAGGAAACAGCAAATACAAATGGATCAGAATCATCCAGGAACACCTTGGAAGCAGCTCTGGATTCCATCCGCTATATTACGAGACACGTTATGAAGGAGAATGAAGTTCGTGAGGTGGGTGTGTTAGTCCTGCTACACTGATTTTGCACAAGTGGGAATTAGAAAATCAAGTGCTTTACTGTGCAGTTGCCTGTTAAAGATGTGCTACAGCTTTCCAGCTTTTGTACTTCGCTGAAAGCTGTGTAGCTGTTTCCACTGGAAAAAAAGTGCAAATATGGTACAATACTGGGAATATTTGGCTGATACAGTATTTGGGGTCTTTAAAAGTGTTTTGTTTTCTTCCAGAAATTCTTGTCATTGTGAGACACTTGTCTGTGATGAGAGCATGTACGGTAAATGCTGCCTACAGCACTGTTGAGATGACAGGAGAAGGAGCTCTTTTTCATTTTCATGTTGTACCTGAAGGCTGTCTTGGAAAATGCATTTGCCTTATATTTTCCAAATAAATACTGTCAAGACTTACCTTGCAGCTTTCAATTCCAAATAAAAACAATTTCAGTGCTCTAACTTAACATCAGCTTAAATGCAGGCTACAGCCATATGTTGGTAATTTTGTGCTCAGATGAAACATGGACTCAATGACTTCCTAAGTGCTGTCTTCTACCCTTATTATTATTTGTCCCTAAGTTTTATCAAAATATGTCAGAGGCTTTTTTTTCAGTCTGTGCATTTGCACTCCAAATTATCCTTAATGAATGTTTACATTAGAAATCTGCTTTCTTTATATGCTTTTTAAGCTAGCACCATTGGTATATCAGAGACTTAAATGCTGTTTCCAGTCTAGTGAAGTTTGTAGAAATATAGAAGCTCATGGTGTACTGTCTATTTCTGATGGCAAAGCCTGAGGTTCTTTCAATCTATACGGGAATTGCAGTCTTCAGAGGGCTCTGGTTGCTGAGAGTGTGTGCTCCCATATGAGACTAGGAGTATTGTGCCTCCTCTAATGTGCCTTCTCAGGACTTGATTCTGACATTGTCACAAGGGATGTGGCCTAGATTTTTAATAAATGTATCTGCTGTACTGTTAAAGCAGCATCTAATAACCCTGCATTGTATGGACAACAGAAATAGAATAGTTTGCTATTAAATACATAATTTCCTGTAAAGTAAGGGTTGACTGTGAGTGACAAGAAGTATTTTGTTTTACAAGTGTAATGTTGTTGTTATAAACAACAACTATAAACCTTGGAAATTAATATACAGTTGACTAGGGATTCATTTATTTTATTATTACTGGGCTCCAGAAGATGCAAGCTTTAATTGCAAAAGTTGTTAATAAACACAAGACAGCTAGTGCTATTGTAGCCTTACATCTTAGGAAGCTTGGGAAACATGGATAGGTCCAGTTCAAATCCAAGACAATTGTTTGGCAGGGTTTAAATTTGCTTGCACAATTATATCTGCAATACTTGCAAAACTGTGTATAGATATGAATAATTTTATCAAAAAGGAAAGTAGTCTTGAAACTACTGTGAGTATTCTCCCCAGTGTATAATTCTGTGCAGCAGTAACTTTGCAGCTTTCAGCAATTGCATGTAACACAACAGCTGTTCTGTACTAACATTTAAAAATATTATTACTATTTTGGAGGTTTGGTTTTGGTTTTCTAGACGGTTTCTTGTTGTGGGTTGGTGGTTTTGGTTGTTTGGAGTTTTTCTGCTTCCAACTCCTGCTTGGGAATTCCACATTATTATGTCATGTACCATGAATCCTGCAGTATGTTAGAAAATTACAGACCAGTCTCATGCCTCTGTAAATGAGGATATTTGGTTCTTCTCACAGTCACTTTCTGCATCAAAATCTTCATACCTTATCAATCTTCACAGAATATGGCTTCTCTTCTAACTCACAGTATAATCAAGAGGGTTATCATGTGGACATGGTTGAAGAAATTGTACTTTGAAATAACTAAGAATTTCAGGATTTGGTACTGTGTTTTTACCGGTTCTTGCACACTGACCAACTCTTGTGCTCTTTGTGTTTTAGGTTGTTGAAGACTGGAAATACATTGCTCAGGTGCTTGATCGAATGTTCTTATGGGCTTTTCTTCTGGTTTCAATAATTGGATCACTTGTGTTATTTATTCCTGTTATTCATAAATGGGCAAGTATAATAGTACCTACCCATATAGGCAGTACAAATGCATAAAATATCTTTGGAGCCATGTCCTACTGATCTGGCTCTAAGTTTTGCAGTAGCTCTGTTTCCATGTATGTTCTTTGTAGGCATGTTTCTGACAGAGTGAAAAAAAAAATCCAAAACTAGAAAATTAGGTTTTTCTTAAAGCATGGCATTCCTGGGACACACAGAAGTCAATTTGCTTATTGCCAGTCTACTGAGTTACTGCTAAGCCAAGTCAGAATTAAAAGAACCTGCTCAAGCCATGGCATGTATGATTTATCAAAAAAGCATACACTGACACTTACTGTGATATAGAAGGATTTTTTTTTATGATGATTACTGTAGTCCAGTTATTAAATTACTACATATATTGTTATACTTAATATTAAATATTTGAAGTTACACAGTAGAGTTGCTTTTTCAATTTAGAGTACAAAGGAGAATTTTTATCAGTTCTCTTCAGTGTGTTGTAGAAGTCTTAAATTTTGCCAGAGTAATTTAAAATAATAATAAAAATACAGTTAAACTTCTGTATATATAATATACGACTAAGAACAGCCATGTTTGGCCATGTTTGGCCTTTATAAATTTTTAGTGGAATTTGCTGCTAAATTTTAAAGCTTGTTAATTCTGTGATACCAACATGTGCATTTAATAAGCCTTAAAATGCCTAAAGCATGTGTGTATATTGATGTCTCCATCAGCTTTGGAAAGGAAGGCAAAGGCAGTGAACTAAGTTCCCAAGGTGCATAAGTATTCCAAGGGGCTGGAATATTCAGATTTCTTTACTCTTGATGAAGAATTTGATACAGTATGTGAGTTTGCAGACATGTTCATTATTTCCTGTCTTTGAGTGTTTCTAAGAATTAAGGTTTTAAGCACAGGCAGAAGTAATTTGTGGAGCATCTTTCTGGACGAAATGGGTTATAAACTATTATGCTGTGGAACCAAATGGAGATGATTAATGATTTTCACATTTGTTAAACTGAACTTCAGAGAGATACCTTGAATTAGTTCTTTCACTTATAAAACCATATGTAACTCTAAGCAGCAAGGGCTTAGAGTTTTTGATATTTCCTTTTTCCTAAGATCATTGAAAACTAACTTGCAATTTTTCAGTTATTCCATTAATATTTATGCTTTACATTGATTCCACTGCCACCTTTTTTCCTTAATAGCTTTATTTCTGGAAAATACTCTAAAATAGTTGGGTGTTTTCCTACACTAAGGTTCTTTCAGTGTTGGTCATAATGTAATTGTGTCCTATAGGCCTAATACAGGAGTGGCAGCCTGGAGCAAATCTTAGAGAGTTTTTGTTTGCTTAAATTACTACATGAATAATGACATGTTTATGTGAGAAATTTTAATGTAAACTATTATCTCCAATAATTTTAAGTTTTTAGAGGGGTTATAAGTTTGAACAACAGATACATATTTCTTCCACACGCCCTCCCAAATCTCCTTTAGAATAGCTCTGCACTGATTATAATAGTGATTACTTACAACATAACTTATATATAATTGAATATTTATTTCAAAATGTTTTAATCTGCAGCAGATTCTTGGTTTTGTGTAGCTTTTAAAGGCTCACAGGTAGGGAAATGATATCAGGCAGGCCTTTTTTTCTTTTTTTTTTCCTTTTTTTTTTTTTTTTTTAAATAACAGTTAGGGAGTCACTCTTCAGTCATGCAATTACATCTGACATTGGATATCCATGTTTCCTCTAGTCCCGTCATAATTTTAAGTTGAATATGCAAAGATTATATGATTTAATTCATTAATATAAGAGCTTTAACTTCTCAGGTTAAACAATGCATCAATGACTTTCTCTGTGTGCAAACCGCAGAATTACTTCAGATAGTTTCCTCTTCAAATACATTTCTTTTAAAAGTCTTCCACAGGTTTTAATTACTGAAATTTTCTTACCTGAAGAGAAAGCAAAGTGAGTGCAACGGTAGGTTAGATATGTATCTTATTTTTTTAAGTCTCCATTTCACCTCTTTCCCCTTGCTAAATGATGTCTCCAGGCTGCCCCGTTATATCATGGTGGGCAGCACATTGCCCAGTGGAGTCACCCTCTTTATTATAGTAACTCACAGCTTTTGCAAATGCATGAACTTCTTTTAGTGACTTCTTGTCTGATCATGATAGACTCAGATAACATAGCTGACACTGGAATCCTTGGGGTCTTCTGCTTATCAGGTGTGTCTGAATCAAAAGAACATTAATATACTCAGAAGCATGGACTTTTACTTCTGTAACTTGAACTGTATTGAACTCTAGGCAATGCTACCTTATATAGATTTCTGTCACTCATTCAAAATAAATGAAAAAAAAAAAAGGCACAATTTTCAACAGTTTGATTCTCTTTATTTTCATAAGTGTTATATTACTGGATACACTGTATTTCCACAATTTTTTCCATTTGATACAGAGAGAAGAGTTTGTGTTTTTACAAAATATGATCTGATTACAGTGTTTTGTTGCATTCTTTATTCATGCTCTTAAATAATCTGCAGTTACTGATTAAAAAAAGAGCGACTCTATATATATGCCCAAGCAACAATTTTAGCACACTTTACAGGACTATTTTTGTCTACCTGCCTTCACTTGGCATAAAACACTTCACTACAGCAGGATGCCTCTGTATCCAAACTATCCTGTCAGAGTATTATGATCCTTTGCATTACTTGCAGACTGTCTTATTGTATGTTTACTTGTACACAATTCTAAACATCATTAGGTTTAAGCAGCCTTTTTTCTTGACAGCCTTCACATACATTGCAGTCTGGGGATACATAGAGTTTACTTTATGGCTGTCTTATAACCATCATCTGTTATTTACCTCTTTGTTTTCCTTTTGTAATAAACCACTCCTCAGTCCTTTCTTGCCACTGTGTGGGTCAGTTTGTACAGCAGTTGGCAATGTCTGCATTCCAGTCACTTGGTACTTGTGTTTCCCACCATTCCATCCTCCTGAGGGTGTGAACTATGAATTCCTTCCAGAAGATCCTGTCATGCTGTGAAGAGGCTTGGCACCAGACTATGAAACAAATCCAGTAGCCCAAATCATTCAACCAATCTTGACTTTCCAAATATTCATGTAAATTTAAAATTCTTTATTAACCCCTTTTTAAATCATTCCTATAAAGTTGAACGCACTGCCTCCATCTTCTCCAGTTATTGCAGGAAGTAGCTGTAAAGCATAGCTCGTATTACTTTGAAATCAGCTGTCATAAAGGTTCCAGATAATTGGTTTTTTCCACATTTTGAACAAAGCTGTCTTGGTCAAGCAAAGCTGAAGCCAAGAGAGAGCCTTGTTCTACTACACATGGAAGAGACATGAGGTGCTTGGTGAGGGATGCAGAGTTGGTTGGCAGTTTTGTTTGATTTCACAACATTTTATTTAATCTTTACACTTCATCTCCAGCCATGAGAGGCTGTAAAAACAATCCTGCTGTTCCTAGAATACATACTAGGATGAAAACCCAAAGAAAAATACGATCAATTACCATGGCAACATATTTCCAGTCATCCTGAATCTGAAAAGAAAAAAAAGAATAGCAAGTTGGCATGTTTATTAGGTGAGTAAGTTGCATTGGCAATAATACCATTTCATATAAGAAGCACAGTTTTTTCTGTATGTAGCTATCCTTATGAATTCACAACTTACACATCTGTTTTCACTGACAAATGAATTCATCTTGAAGAAGCTTAATTTGAATAAGCTCTTTGGAGCAAAGCCAAAAGCTGCTGCTTCAAATCCAAAAGGTTGTTCACCAGGACACTGGACTTGAGGAGACACAGCTTCTCTATTCCAAAAATGAAAGTGTAAACCTTTAAATTTTTAGATGAACAGGTTTGTCCAGAAAACGTTACTGAAACAGACCGTTCTTACTGGTCTGTAGGTAGTATGTAAAAAGCAAAGATTAATTGGTATATAATTATTTGGTACATAATTATTTGGTACTTTATTATGTAGTACTGAAATTTGACTGGTTTTGTGCATGATGTAAAATTCATCTCTGTACTTTTTATGTAAAAAGGGAACCAAGTTTCAAAAAACACCTGATTTTTCTAATTTTCTTTTTTTTACAGTGAATTTTAGCAAGAGTGACAATGAAGTATTCTATGTTATATGTTAATAGGAACTCGGTGATCATTTTAGTTACTATTGAGATTACAATTCAAAGTTTTTGTTCTTCTTCAAGAATGATAGGAAATGAATAATGCATTTGTTGGTTTTGAAAGGTTTTTTTTAGTTTACAACTTGTTTGTTAAGGGAAACCTAAAAACCCAAAGCAATCCTGTATTTTCTGTACCAACTAAATTTAAATAGAGTTCTGATTTCAGTAGAAACAAAGTGAAGTTAGAATGAAGTGCCAAGTGAAGTTTGGGAATTTAAAAATTGTGAGCAGGCTACTGCTCATAGTATGTTTGAGGAATATGGTAGAAAAAAAATTTTTTTTTTCTCCTTTATTGTATGAAGATGCACCTTTGTGAAAGATGCCACTCCCTGTCTTGCAGTAGTTGCCTCATTTAGCTACGGGACTTTGCAGCAGCAACAAGTACCATCATCACTGTGAGAGACATTCACTCTTACATTTCTGTTGTTGAGCTCTGGGAGGGAGAACGTAACTTTCTAAAGACCATCGGGTCAGCAAATTCCACTATTAAGTTTATAACTTGGAAAATCAAACTTCAGCTCTCATGGGATGGGTGCTTTGGTATGTTCCCCTAGCAGTGGTTACCTTAGCATGCCTCACTCAGTACATATATTGTCAATAAAGAATCACTGTGCAGCAGAGCTGCTTCTCATTTATATAAGTTCAAAATTGCACATATTTGTAATACAGCTTGTGTAATTTACTTCCATAAAATAATGGTCTCTTTTATCTTTTTTGTCTGAGATCTTTTTCTTACCAAGCACTGTAATGGCAAAAGGTATCTGCAGTTTGAGTAACAGTAAAATATGTTCTTACCTCTTTTGCTTCATTCTGCATTTTCATATTTTCTGCAATGTATTTCACACTTTCAATAGCATCTCTCATTTCTGGTGACAGAACTGAAAACGGAAGCATAGGATCTACAGACTCAGAGCTTGAACTTCTAGTGAGGTTGCCACTGAAATCTGAGAACTTTGTATGCTGATACTGACAGCAGCTGCACGCTGTATCTTGACAAACAAAGCCGTCTTTGCAGCATTTGGTTTCAGAACCGTTGATGCAATTTAAATTTGAAAACTCAGAAGTGAATAATGGTTTTGGCTTCTGATTATTCTCTTCATCACTGGCAGGCCTTGTCATGAACATGATCCGGGGAAGTAAATTCAAAAAAATCGTTCTCACCCACACAGGCATTGTGTGTGTCTTGGGTGTTCTGTAGTGCACATTTAGTACAAATACTGTAATGACAATTGATAGAGTTACAAATATCATAGTGAAAAGGAGGTATTCCCCAATAAGGGGAATTACCAGGGAAGTAGAAGGTATGGTTTCTGTGATAACAAGAAGGAACACTGTTAAAGAGAGAAGCACTGATATGCAGAGTGTCACCTTCTCACCACAGTCTGAGGGCAGATAGAAAACTAATACAGTCAAAAAAGAAATCAGCAGACAGGGAATAATCATATTGATAGTGTAAAATAAAGGTAAACGCCTAATGTAAAGAGAATATGTGATGTCTGGATATATCTCTTCACAACAGTTGTATTTGATGTCATGTTTATAGCCAGGAGCTTTAATTATAGCCCATTCTCCGCTCTCCCAGTAATCTTTCAGGTTCATTGTAGAGCCAATTAGAACTAAGTCAATTTTGGCTTTGTCATAAGACCAGGAACCAAACTTCATGGTGCAGTTCTGATAATCAAATGGGAAGTAGGTTACATCTATTTTACATGAACTTTTAAATATAGCTGGAGGTATCCAGGTCACGTCACCCGTGTATTTTAAAAGGGCCTTTGTCTTGTCATCCACCTGGAAATCTCCAACTGCACTGTAAAGCAAGTAAAAATAATAAAAATTAGGGTGATCTGCTGCAGGTAGTTTCATACATTCAGATCGTATATATTAACTCTTTAATCTGTTTTGGGGAAGTCAGCAGTTACTTGTTTGCTTGGAGCTGAATTGCTCATGCAAGACTGAGTCAGTGACCATCATAAACTTGCATGGTTAAACCAAACCAAACAGCTCTATAAAGTCACCAGGGAGGAGCTGAAAGCAAATATTCTCCCTTATTAATAGCACGGCTTGGTGCAATCAATATTCAAAATGGCAAATAACAGTCCAACTAGATGAGTCTCGTAGGCCCCTTCCAACTGAATTATTTCATTCTATTCTAGATTGATCAAGCACATCAGAACTCAAGGGATGATAAGAATATTACTGGTATTTCCACCTCTTCCATGGACAGTGCAGGTAGTAACTATGGAAGGAGGGATTAGGGTTGGGGTGTATCTTTGCATAAGGAGTGTATTTGGTAAGAGGTTTTTTGCTATATGATCCAGCTGAGTATATGAAGAAGTAAAATTAAAGGGTAATTTCAATTTTTAAGGCCCCAGTTAGAAAAGGAGTGTCATCACTGTTGATCCATAGACCTGAGTTTTGGATCTGTGTAGCTGAGTCCATTTCATGGAGAATTGCCTTCTTACAGATCCATTTAGTTATGGTTTGGCTCTTCACAGTCTCAGAAATTGACATCTAAAGTAAACTTTATCTGTGGCTTTTATTTGTCAAAGTGTTAAATTGTGAATTTGACTGCTAAAAAGCTAGAATTTGCATTTCTTCAGTTATAGTTGTGACTCACAGGGGCTTGTGAAGGGGAAAAGCCAAGTTCACTTTGGCCTGCTCACTTGCAGCTCCAGCTTAGAGCTGGATCCTGCCCAGTGATGCTGATGTAGCTGGCATGAAGGTGAGAACAGCAATGGGGGAATGCAGGACACAGGTGTGTTGAAAAGCAGCTTTTCAGTGCATTCTGTGAACTTGCTGCTGATTTTTTTTAGAACCGGTAATATCATCCCTCTCTCCCTGAAGTAAGTTAAATATGCAAGAGCCTTACTTGTTATATAAAACAATATCTGGCTTCCAGATCTGGCCAGATGGAACTCGGATGAATTCAGCACCTCCATAGTCTGCTGGATTCCACCGAAGCTTGTAATCATTCCAGATCTAATTATGGTAGAAATGAGTCCACGTTAGGTTTGTGAAGAAATTGAAATTCACTGGACTAGACCTGAACCAAGTGCTGTCGTATCACTTCCTAGGTTGATTTATTTTGGATACTACCGTGTTTAGATGCTTCTTTAACAAACATATATGTGTGGTGTTTGTTCATATGCAGACTGTAGGTGGGCCTAGATATCTAGACCTTGTTGGTCATATCAATATATCACTTAAATATATGACTCTGCCCTAGGAATGCCTACTCAGTATCTGGAACAAGCTGAAAGAAGGAATAAGACACTTAGAGAGTGTAGAATTGTAGTAATAACTTTGATCTCAAAAAATCAGGTATCTGTGGGACAGCGAAAAAAAACTTCCTGGAGGCTGTGGTGCAAGTTGTGAGCATTAATCGAGGGACCTTGGGTGCGAGAGGGCTCCAGCGTGTTACGGCTCCGGTAACAGCCTTTGTCACTAGCGCTCGTTAACCCCATTTTAACGAACTCGAATATCAAGCGGGAGGTGGGAACTAAGTTGGTTACTAAGCTGATAGTAACTGCAACAGTGACTAACTGCATTTTTAAAACGCCTTTTAAACATGAAATATACATTTTTGGTTTGTTGTCACTTTACGGGAGCTAACCAGCACCAAGTGGCGCTGTTCGGGACCCGTGCCGAAGTGCTTCCCTTGCGTTGGTGTCTGCCAAGGCAGCGCGTTTGGAAGTTTCCAGAGCAAAAATCTTATATTGAGCGACTGCAGTAAGTGTAGCAGCCTTCCTCTGCGCCGCTCCCGTCCCTTCCCTCCCCGTCCCCGCTGCTCCGCTCCCGTTCTGTTCCCGCCTGCCGGGCGGTGCGGCGGCCGCTGGGGGGCAGCAGCGCCCCGGGGAAGGCTCGGGCGGCGCCGCCGGCGCGGAGCCGGGGAGCTGGGGCTGCTCTCCCGAGATCCTGTCCAGGGCTGCTCTCCCGGGATCCTGTCCAGGGCTGCTCTCCCGAGATCCTGTCCAGGGCTGCTCTCCCGAGAGCCTGTCCAGGGGTGCTGTCCCGGGATCCTGTCCAGGGGTGCTGTCCCGGGATGCGTCTGTGCCCCGAGGGACCCGAGCCGCCGCCCCGCTAGCCCGGTGCTCCCGGAGCCCGCAGACGCCTCTCTGGGCAGACGGCTCCTCCCGCCCCGGCGGAGCGGGGAACACCTCCGCGCCGAAGGGGAAGTGAGCCGGTGCCGTCCGGGCCGTCACTGAGCGCTACTTACGTGCTTCAGCCACAGGTTGGTTTCCATTATCTGGTTGACTTCGTCCTGGAAAAGAGAGGTGTGTCGGGAGAAGCGCCGGCCCTGCCGCGGTGTCCGGCGGGGCAGTACTCACCACCTTCACCAGCTGCGACATGGACACCTCGAACTGGATGATGACAGGGTCCGAGACGTTCTTGACGGGGCGTACGAACTGGTTGTAGCTCTGGAAAAGGGCCGCGTAGAGCCGGTGCTCGGCCTCGGAGCCGCCGCAGCCTGCGGAGGGCACGGGGTGAGCGCCGGGCCAGCCCCGTGCGGGGCAGGGCCGCCCCGGTGCCGCCCTGACTGCTCAGCATCCCTGGGCGCAGGGCAGAGCCCCGGGCCCGCCTGAGCGGGGAGCAGTGTGCCATGGGGGCATTCGCTTGGGCTGCGAGAAGGAGAGCAGGGAAAGGTAATGCTACCAACAGAGGTTTCCTAACACACGTCTGCAAATTAGGTAAAGAATTCCTTTCAGGGAATTACTGAAGAATTGGGGGTGCAAAAGCCCTTTCCCCTCACAGTCCCAGTCCCCCAAAACTGACAAGGCCACAGGGCTGTGGAGCAGACGAAAAGGAAAGTGTAGTTCAACAGACCAGGCCTCTGGTAACAGGTCAGAACACCTCGCAGTAGGAGTCGTCCCAGGAAATGAGAAGGCTGCTTTCTAGTCTGAGTCATGATTGAATGATTACAGTGAGGATAACAGCCTGCTTCTTAAAATATATATATATAAAAGGATTAAAATTTGCATAACTATTACACTCAAAGACTTTTCAGCACAAAGAAATATGCTAAATACCCCTTTCTTGTTCTAAGTAGTTTTTATTTATAATGGATTCCTATTGTCCTTTTGCCACTCATAAGTGCAGTTCATTGTACCCTGTGTTAAAAAAAAAAGCTGCAAACTGAAATTCTTAAACAACAAGGTACTTCACCTGTTTCAAGATGAGATGCGAGAGCCTGTGTTTTACACTGCCATTTTACTATCAAACTATTTAGGCAATAGCCATCCTGACACTAGTAGAAGCCAGTGACCTTTTCTTTTTAGAGGGCTATCTCTTAAACTCTCTTCTGGACAACACATCCTCATGAATTCCAACTGAAACACTAGAAAAGGTCTATTTTGTCATTGATGGATAGCACTATGCAAATTTGTCAAAGGCACCAACTGAAGTCTGTTGAACATACTCTACAGTTCCTTTGAAACAGAAATATGGATATATATGAAATATGAATATTTGCAAGGAAGGACATGTTTTTTTTCTGCCAATTGTTTTTTAGTAGAAAAAGGGGGGAGGCTGAAGTATCTGCAGGTGACAGACTACAAAAGCAGGTGTTACTTTCGAATCTGGGAGACCTTCACTGCTCTCCCTAAGACAAGGGGTCCCCTCATGTGAAACAATTCAGCTAAAAGGTCTTTTGTTTGGTTTTGGATTTATTTGGTTGATTTTTACTCCTTGTGCTTTCTCTTGTTCACTTGGAGTGCAATTTTGTTTTCAGATTAGTGAAATCATTCAAGCCAACTTGCTACTTTAAAAATGAACACTTTCTAACTGCCAGTCTTGCCCATATTATTTCTTCATATCTTCTATCTCTTACATTGACATTTCCTGGAATAAATACCTCCCAGTCTTTTAGGTAAATAATTTTTAATCTAGATCTTAACAACTATTATAGTCAATCCCAAATGCCAGCCTTTTCCCATGTCACCAGCACTCTAATTAAATCCAGCATCCACTGTTTCTAGAGAAGTGCATTCATGTGGTTTTTGTTTAAATATTTTGTGCTTTCCATATCTGCAGAGAGATGTGCTGTTTGAACAACAAGCTATGTAACAGAAAGAGCTATACCAAAATTCTGTAATTTGCCCCTTTGGTTAGAGAGCGCTTCTGCATTTCTTAAAAACAATTTGCACCAAAACCACCTACTGCTGCCTTTTTCAACCCTCCCTTCACCATCAAAGAATAACAAATTAAGGATCACTCACCTTGACAGAGAAAGCAAAGAGCAGCAGTTAGAAGGAGAGTGTTCAGGCTCTCCATGGTGTTATGAATTGCTGCCTGGACAGGGTCTGTTGAGAATGAGCTTTGCTGCCGGGACTGTAGGAGCAGAGGGAACAGGGAGGGCTCGGCTCCTGCGAAGCGTGAAATGCCTGCGAGCAGCAGCCGGCAGGACACTGAGCGCGGCTCTGCGCACTGAGCTCCCATTAGCTTTGCTGTGCTGCCCCCTTTCAAGCTACCTAGGCAGTCAGATCTTTGGAAACAGCAAATAAAGTGCAGGAAAAACAGATGTTATTGTAGGCAAAGAGCAGTCTTCTGGCACAAATAGTGGGCAAGAGTCCTTAAAATCGTGCATAAATGAGCCTGGTAATCTGACAACGCTGAAGAGTTTTCCAGCCAGCTGCTATACAGGATCCTTATCTATCATGCCAATCTGCTAGGGGAAGTTTAATTAATACAAATCTTGTGATTGAATTGTTCTGAAATGAATATCGACATTAGGGATGCCTGATTTAGCAGTGAACTGAGATCATGGCATCTGTTTTCTAATTATGCTGTTGAGGTTTTTTCCCTGCTTGTGTTTCATCTCACAAGAGAATGTACTGGATGCTTGACCATACAAAAAGGATGTGCTATTCCCAAGGAGTAATTAAAGGCATGTACAATTGTTGGTGGGATCTGAGCCCAGAGTGGTAAACATAGCAGCTGGGTCTGGCAAGGCTCAGGCTTTGAATGGAAATCAAACTTGACCAAACCTTTGAGAATAACTCTCTCTGGACCATTCCTATTTTGTAGATTAGAAAGGTGAAATTTGAGAAGGGGAATACAGGCACATGATCCCAACTTGATCCCACAAAACCTTATTGTTCATGGGAAGGGACACTAGAAAGAAAGAGGAGTTGTTTGAAGTTCAGCCATAAAATCATGATTTGCAAAGTGAGGCATTTCCCAGGTGCCCATCCGCTTCCTTGTTATCTGACGTCACCTTTTGCACTGCCCTCCCCCTCTGGAGTGACCGGGTGATGCAAGGCTCGTGCAGTGGTTGTTGCACACATCTGTGTAGAAGGAGGAAGCGGGGAGAGAAGAATATGGGATTCTACCCTCATTTTTAGAACCCTTGAGAAGGACGCCCCGTGGGACAGGAGCTGCACCAATAGGTGCTTCATTGCCTGCCCTTAGGGAAGGATAAGCAGTGACCCCATTTGGTGCTGTTAGGAGGTAGCAGTGGGAGAAAGAGTACCAGACTGGGTTCAGTTCTTGGCACTGAGCTTCTTTATCCTGTTAGCCATATCTGTCAGAGCATCATTCACTTTGTCCCTAGACACATGCTCTTATAATTTCTGTAATTCTATTAGCGTGGAGGAAATAGGCTTTACTGTCCATTTGATTTTATTTCTTTTTTTCCCCAGAGAACTTGGCTGCTTGGTATTTTAGCTTAACCCTTTGCGGATAGTGTTGGTTTTGCATTTCCAGGGCATTGAAGCTAAATGTTTTCCCTTTCTGTCTCCTTGCTATAAGCAGTGTTATAACTGATATTATTTGTTCTTTTTAATCCTAACTAGAGATGAGTTAGAGCTTCAAAGATCAGATCATAATCTGTGTTCCCCAAAAGTCAATGTTTAACCTGAATAATTTGGAAACACTGACCTGCAGAGGAAGAAAAGACCATGGCATCAAGAGATATAGGTATCTTGGCTTAATTTGTCTAGTTACTGAAATTTTCAGTGGTGTTTGTATGGCACAGATATTTTGTTTCCATTATCCCACGCTGGATCTCCTGGTGAAATCAGCTCAGAATTGTGGTAGAATTATTTTTATAGCTGGGGAGGGTGCTGTGATGAGAACACGTCACCATGACCGCATTGCAGAACTACACAGAAGAAGAATTTGTATGGGTAGGGGGAAGCGGATCTACCCAGGAAGATCTGCAGTAACAAACTATGCAGCCTTTGTTCTTCAATAAACATGCTGCCATTAGAGGGGTTTCGCTTTGTTAAGATTTGTTAAGATCAAATCTTAGTCAACTCAGGTGATGAAGAAAAGAGTATTTTCCCACCTTTGGTCTGGGATGTTGATGCTCCCAGTTATTCCTAGTTTGCTTGCTGTCATTCCCAGTTTGCTGTGTCTGTAGGGGTGCAGAAAGAGCCCCCAGTAAACTCATCTGAGTGCAGGGGGTGCCTGTGAGTGGTGGCGTTGGAGTTTCTACGTGTTCCAATGGAAGGCAAGATTGCTTCAGGATTAGAGTTTTGCAGTGGTAGGGAATGAAGAGGTTTTTCCTCACTGGTAGGGAAGCAAAGACTGGTTGCACACTACCACTGAAACACAATTTTAGTAAATTGACATTTTGAATGTCCACTTTTTTTAATGGAAAGCATTATGGTAAAACCCCTGAAAAGTAGAAATGTTGAAGTTTGTTTTGTTCAATGAGCTGGGACATTATCTTATTCATATTTGCCTGCAAGGAGACATTTTTGATATTGCCTTTTCTCCAGTCTTTTAGTTTTAGAATTTTGCCAAAAACTCAAAGCGGAAAACCCTGTAATTCTTTGACAAGTTAAACCGGGAGCAGTGCTACCTATTATGTAAGTGGAGCTGCTGAAGGTTAGGCAAAAATAGCATTTGCCGATTGGAAAATGCAGTTTTAGAACAGATTTTTCAGAATTTTAGAACTTTGGGTGAAATTTTTCATTCTGAAATTTGCTATGGATTAAATTATATCTGGAAATGCTAAAGATATGGGGGTGCTTTCCAAGAACATAACCAGGAAAAGAGTATATTGTTTCACTCATGATTAAGAAAGGAGTAAGGTGTCCACAGTGTATGGAAAGCACCAGAGCCCACCATTTCCTGGATGAGGAGCCCTGGTTCTGCAGGGATCTCCCTGGGGCCAGTGATGTGCCTCTTGAAAGCTTTTTCTGGGTTTGTCAAGTCTGAGGCCTTCATCTGCTTGGACTTCGTGATAGCTGCTAACTGAGCTGCCAAATCCTTTCTAAAACTTTTGTCCATGCTGAGGATAATTCAGCTGAAAGCTGCAGTTACAGAGCCAAGCATTATCAGTCACTCATAAAGATAAGGCCAGTTCAGAGATGGGGAGCACCTGAGGCCTCATTTCAGTTGCATTCAGGCAGTGAGAGGGAGGGTAAGAGAGAGAAGGGTAGGGGAGTATGGACAGAGCCCAAAAGTGCTGTTGATTCTGGGTGAGAACAATAGAAAGGGGGTCTGTGCTCTGCACAGGCCCATGTCAGTCAGGGGTGCTGCAGCTGGCTTGCTGCATCCTTGGCTGGGTGAGTCCCTCTCCCAGGAGGGAGTGTGCAGCAAGCTCTCACAGCAAGTCTGCACTGCCTCTTTCAGATTCCCTGGTCAGGATTATTTTGATATTTAAAGGGCCTTCACCTTTACACTCCCTGCACAGTGCTGGCAGCTGCTCTGGCTTCCCTGTGCCTTCTCTGTAAGCAGAAAAGGCCGTTCAGCAGCTGGGGCAGTGTGTGCACCTGTGGTTGGGACGTAACCTAACATACAGCAGCATCTCCTTGCTGGGGGAAGGCAGCCCTCTGCTCCCCGGGCTGTCCATGCCCCATCTCACCTCACAGCTGTAGTTTCAGTTCTTGCAGTGGAGTAGCTCTGCTCTCTAAGTCTGAAAAGGAGACAAAAACATTTAAGGTGGGGAAAGCCCGTTAAACCCATTTAAACTTTACACCACCCACCGGTCACCATGGGAATGTCCAAATAGTTCATGTTTGGGGCGATGGCCAGTGGCCTGCCCCTCTGCGAGAGTAGGGTATGGTGATCCCAGCGTGTACCTGCATCAGTAGGGTACGCAGTCCTACAGTCACCCTCACCTCCGTGCCGTGTCTGTGTGAGGGACACAGTTACAGTGCTTAGAGGAGGGGGAATGGAAGGGAGGGTGACAGTGTGAACCCCTCCTTCTTCTAACGCGGGGCTGAAGACAGTCTCACTCACCACACTTGCGATCGTTTTCCCCCATCTCCTTCTCAGACTGCTGGGCACCCGGCCCTGCTGAAGTGCTCAGGCCCCTGGGGAGCCCTCCCAGGGCGCAGGGATGGGGGCGTGTGCCACTGTGCAGGGGGGGTTCTGCCACAGGCTGGGAGGGAGGGAATGCAGTCCTGCAGCTGCTGTGAACAACTGCAAAGGTGTGGATGCAGCTGTTTTGGCACAGCTAAATCTATGTACTTATCTGGGGCTGCCTGGGAATGGCAATCTAGGTGGAAATGCAGCTTGGTCTTGATGAAGGCAAGTAAGAGTTGCAACTGTCTTCTGCTGTGGCTTGTTGAAGAGCACAGGTTTAGGTGTCAACTAATCTCCCTGGGACAGGCGAGCCTCAAATCCCCTTCACAACTAATAGTGATTTCAAGTTTGTTCACCAGGTATTAGTTGTACTCACAACTGGTGGTACAATTGTTGTGTGTCCTCACAGCGCCCCAAGGAAAAACTGAGATTGGTTTAACTTGAAAAGTGCCAGGAGCCCACTTCTCTTTTTGCAGGTTGCCTGGAACAAACTGTGGTGGGATTGTCCTGTGATGGGGGTATAGGACCTCGATCTGTCCTTTGCCAAAGACTTTAAGACTCTGTGTGCTTCCTGATCTGTTGAGGGTTACACTTAAATCCACATTAAAATCTCCCCATAAAAACATGCAGGTCTGTGTGTTCTCAGGTGTCCTCTCATTCTTGTTCTCTTTCACTGTTGCTTTCCTGTGCTCATAGCCTTAGACTCATTAAAGTGTTTGTGCCCCAGATACACGAGCTGTAAAATTTGCAGGAAATTTGAGTACTAAATCTATGTAAAGGAAAAGTTTGTTTTATTTATATTTCATCATCGGAGTACTATTATACATGTTTATTTGTCATACATTAATTTGGCTTTTGTTGAGCCATTGGCTACCAGAAATGGCAAGGTGAGAAACCTTTCAGTGGTTACCTCAGAAGTGTTTTTGTTTCTCAGTTCACATTTAAGTATCAAACCCACTTGCAAAGCTCTTTATAAATCAGACACAAATAGTTTTGATGTATTGGAAGGAAATAAATTTCACAGCAGTACCTTCTTTTTAATAGGGAAATTGCAGTATTCTAAGGAAGAAAATATCCTTCCTAAGGCAATATATTTAAAATACGTAATAATAATAATAATAATTATATAATGATTATGATGCCAGGATGTCATCTTGTACAGCAAAAGTCCTTCACTGTAATGTTCAGACTTCAAATAATTGAAAAAAAGGGCAAGATATCACCAGAAGTACTAGACACACTGGAAAAAAAAAAGTTTTCTGTTTGTTTTGCTTTTTTTCCTATCCTAGTAAGTCAAGTTCTATTTTCCTTTTCCCTGCTTCAAGGGATGTGCAACTCACTTGGCACCTCTGTGGAGTTAGCAAATGGGGAACTGAGAGCAGAATGAGACCAAATGTCTGTGTAAGTATTGACAATTTTAAATAATAGCTAAGGGTTTATGGCAGCAGTGTGGTTTTGAAAAAGTGGTTGCAGAAATAATCCAACAGTCCCCAGGACACAAACAAGGACAAATATCCAGAGAAACAGCCTGTCCACTACCATGGCAACATACTTCCAATCTTCAATGACCTGGAAGAAAAAGCCAGTTAAAGATATTAGCAATTTTTTTTCATATTCTTTTGGTCTTCCTTTTGCTAATGCTGCATTTTTGTTTAGCACAATAAAAGGGAACAGATCTCAAGGTTCAGGGAATCAACTGGCTTTAGGCTTGGTAAGGGATTTTTCTCCCACAACCCGTCTGAGCAGCGGAGAAAAAGACAGTAAATATTTCTTAACTTTCTTGGATACATCAGATACTGAGTGTGGCTGCCTGGTGTGGTGCCAGCCCTGAAGGACCCACACTGTAATCTAATTAAGGATTTTTTTTTCTTCAATTTTAGTTTGTAAATGCTATTAATCTCAGTGGGCAGAAATAGATGGTGTTTACTGCTGTTAAACAAGGTTAGCTTCAGAGTTCTTTTCGTATCAGCAGTCATCTTATTCATGGGGCTTAATGCATATTAATACTGTTGCTTTTATTAAAATCCTGTTTTGCCCTGCATGCGTTGTCTGTGAAAGTCATAGCCTTAGATTCTCCCTCGGACTGAAGTGACTAACTGGGCTATTATTGTAAAGGGGAAATAGATCAATCTTCATTTGCATCTCAGGAATAATTTTTCTTCTCTTATTGATTCTAGTTACACATGGAACCTCCTCACATCAGTGACTTTATCATCCTTGTCAGTTGAATCATGTATGGTATTAGAATATTACGTATTTTTCCTACAGCACATACTTTCAATTCCCACTGCTGCTAATGGGAATTTAATGCTTCTGCAGTCAGACCATATAAATGTACATGAACAGTTGTTATCAGACCATTGTGATGAGGGAAGGAAGCAGAGAATAAAGTTATGAATCTAGAAAAATTATATGTAATATCAGAGGACCCTATGTGAAAAGCAGTAAGTGGATTTTCAATATATAAAATGCTCTTGAAAATTGCTCTTACCATCAGGTGAAAGCTTTGTAGATCCTTTCGTGTGCAACACGTCCTTGCAAAAATCTCTGAGCTATTAGAAAGACTTTTCCTGCACTATGAAGTCAGATTCTGTTCAGTCAATGTTTACGAGTCATGTCTAATGTTAATAGCTGAACTGCTTTATTTATATTGACAGTAATTTCAGTTAATAGAAAACATGAACTACTCAGCAGCATGCTCCTCTAGGGACTTCTGCAAGATCAGAAACCAGACTTTATTTAATCTGCTTGGCTGAGGGAGGGAAAGCACAGCAGGAATAGAGAACCTGGAGTCTCACTGGGGTCTGGATTAGAGAGAGGAAAATGGTAGGTATGAGGATGGTTTTTCCCAACTGTGTTTCCTTGTTGCCCCGATTCCCACTCCCCAGAGGGTCTGGCCTGGCTAGCAATAAACCTCGGGGGGAAATCGGGGTGAGGACGAAGATGAAAGACCAAAGGTGCTCTTACTCCTCATAGACACAGTCCCACAGTTTTAATGCAGAACCTAATCCACGGAGCCCAGGAAGAATAAGAGCCCAAGCCCCTGCGAAGGGTAGATTTTAAGCCCTTGGCGAAGGACGGGGGAGGGGAGGGGGTGTATTAGCCAATGGGGACTGGCCCTGGGGGCGGTGAGGCAGAGGTGGGATCAGGTAGAGGGGATGCAAAGGTTCATGGGAAGGTACAACAGATATTTTTGTGTGAATATATAACGAAACACCCAGTGCAATATAACAGTGAACTATCTACTTAGTGCAATACAACACCTTGCCTAAAAAAAACCCGTGACCCACCTGAGTTTTTCAAAGATTATTCACAGAGTATTTCTATCAGCTCTGTTGTGCTAGCTAGTGGCCTGTGAGTAGGGCAGGGGAATAGAGCAGGAGCAGCACTGATTAAATAAAGTATTTCTCCTAACCAGTAGTGAGTCTGGTATATATAGAAATAACTCAAATGAAAGAAGTGTCAGCTCTGCTGAGCTTTTAAATCCTACCCATGGTGTTTGCCATATACAGACAGGCGTCTTAGCCCAAAAAGGATGTTTGCAAAGGCCTTTTACCAATTTTGCTAAATCCTTCTGCTGTGCTCAGTTAGGTAAATAAATGCATGAGTCGAAGGTACATTGTTTCTGGTTAACTTGGCCTGGCCATGGGTCGAATCACAGTCTTACTGATTCACAATGGTGAAAAATATTCTGTTTCTAACCTAGAACTGAATATTGTTTTCTTGCCCTGCCAATCACCACTTGAACGTGACGACAAAGCTTTTTTAAGTGTTTCAGGGCTTACTGGGCAACCTCTTTTTGTAGAAATAGCCATGTTATTTATCAGGAGCACTTGCAGTTACCAAATTGATGTTCATTAATGGCATAAATTATTTCCTCTTGTGAGCTATATCTAGAATCTCTCTAAAATCTTGACAAGAGCTAGAGTTCCAATATGCTTTCTGAGGAACAGCATGTTACAGAAGAGGACAGAAGATGAAGTTTGGAAGGACAGGGATTCCTCATTTTTACTTACACTCTGGTCGTTGTCATCGCTTTTCATGTGCTCTGCTATGAAACTGACTCCATCAATTGCTTCTTGCACTTCAGGAGAAAATTTTGCACCTGTTCTTAACCTAAAATCTCGATGACTGCTGACATTGTCAAGTGTCTCAGAAACTTTCATATCATATCTTTTGGCAGAAGCTGTATTCAAAAAATAGGTAGAGTTCTTGTAGAAGTCAGATGGCTCCATACAAGGATTCTCTGCTTTTGTCTTTTTGCAGTTACATGGCTTTTGCCGTGGAGAATTATTTTCTGGGCGCTTCATGAACAGATAGGCTGGGAGTCTTTCAAGGAAAACCAGCTTCACCCAGGGAGGCATAGTGTGAGTGCTTGGAGATCTGTGGTGGACATTGAGCACACAGACACTGGTAACTATTGAGAAGGTCACCAGCACCATTGTAAACATGAGATACTTCCCAATCAGTGGAACATCAAGAGATGTTGGAGGGACAATTTTGGAGATCAGTAGCAAGAACACAGTCAAGGCAAGCAACACAGATATGCATAAGGTCATTTTTTCACCACAGTCTGAAGGCAAGTAGAATACTAGGATGGCTAAGGATGTAATTAGCACACAGGGAATGATAAGATTGATGGTATAAAAAAGTGGTTTCCTTTTAATAATGAAGTCGTATGTCACATCGACATAATTGGGGTCCAGAGGATTTACAGTCCTTCTTCCTGGAAGTGCTACAATGTCCCACTCTCCGCTTGGCGTGAAGTCGTCCATGCTTGCCATGGAAGTCTTGAGCACCATATCAATTTCTGTGTGGTCGTATGTCCACGACCGGAACTTCAGGGTGCAGTTTTGTTGGTCAAATGGGAAATGCTTCACCTCAATCTTGCAGGCACTCTTGTAAATGGCTGGTGGCAACCAGCGAATGCTTCCATTGTTCTTTACAATGGCGTTTGTGTACAGCGAGACCTCGTATGTGCCATCCGCACTAATGAGAGGAGAGAAGAGAAAGGGGAGAAAGTCATAAAATACTAGGAGGAAAAACATAGTTCAAAACAGAAAAGGTCTGACATTTTTGGTCTTGTGGGCCCCAGCTGTTCCAAGAATCAAAGTTTAGTAATACTTTTATTCTGAAATCTATGCTGTAGGGAGCTATAACTTGATAGGGAGATCAACGTATGCATTTCTCCCAATCAGAGAGTTGATTTTTGGTCCAATAGTTACAGAAAAAAAGGTTCTAAAATTCTTGTTAAATACGAAATGCACACCTCTGTTTCATCCAAAGAAATCAATGTATTTTGTATATGTTTGCTCGGGTAATTAAAGTTTCCTACATCTCTGAAGGCTGAGCAAAAATGAGATCTTCCCATGTGAAAAATGAGATCTTCCCATGAGATCTTCCCAGAGGTACCTTTGATCTGGAACATAGCCACTGCTAAGAACACAGAGCATCACTCCTAAATGACTTGGACAAGGAAAAAAGGATGAGCAGCATTAGTTAGAAATGAAGGGACAGTGTAGGCAGAGGAAATGTAATTATGTGGGTTATAATTTATTGTGTCACTCTAGTTAATGTTTTTCTTATTACAAAAGCAGAACAGACAAGCCACGGCATTCTTAGTGCCCACAAATAATCTTGGCTTTGTATCATTTCCAACTGCTGAACTTCCACCAGGGGAGTCTTCCATGTTGTGATGGGCCCTTTAACTCAGGGAGAAAATCTTTATCGGTCAGTAGTATCTTCTCCTGCCCAACAGTCTAGGCAAACAAGGTAGGGCTGTTTAAGCCATTAGATATCCTCAGGTAGTATTCGTGTTTGTTGACAAAGCATCATGGAAAATAGTTATTTCAGTGCTAAGGGTGATTTTTCTTTTTCCTAGGCAGGGAAATGCTACAAATATCTAAGGCTTGGCACATGTGTCTGAATCAGTTAGGTTTGGTTCTGGCAAGGGCTCACCTGGGTGGGGCAGTGAGTGCCTGGCACTGAGCTGAGACTTTTGCACCTAATTCATGCAGACAGTGAAACAACCAGATGCAGGAGTGAGTGGCCATAGGCACTTATAGGGGTCGTTAGTTCATTGCCAATAAAACAACTCTTTTTTGAGAATCGAATTGTATCTTAGTTCTGACATATCTGTACTCCCTGAGTTGGCTTTGCCATTGTGCCATGCCATGTGCTGGGCAGACTCCTGGGCTGGGAATATGTGAGTTCTGGTGCTGACTGCCCTGTCCCCATTGTAGGAAGAGGTTGGGCTGCAGTCTCAGAGCCCTCTGCACAGGCACCAGGCAGAGCTGTGGGCATGGGGACATGCTTTGTGTTTTCCTGAGCATCGTGAACTGACTGATGCCTGTGGAACTCTGCTCCAGCAGCAGGAAGTTACATGGAGCTGTCCTTTAGCTAAAATTTAATTGAAGCTTTATACTAATGTGGAAATCCAATATGGTGAGGCTTGTTCATGTGCATTTAAGAAACCTTTTGAAACTATTTCTTTCTATTTTTACAAACTATTAAATGGTATCACTTGGCCAGTAGCAAATGAAACAGAGGGCAGAGGCACAATTTACCAGAACAAGCTTTAAGCAGGCACAGTACATCCTAATCCACTAGCTGAATTATTTTGTGACTAATGTATTAGTTTTATGTGTTCACCAAATCTAGTTTCCAGTAGTAGGATTCCAAGGACTTAATTCAGTTATATATAAACTTCATAGGTTTCCCATCTGTATATGTTCATAAATCATCATGTGTTCATGAATTCATTGGTTTTCAAAGTATCATGAAAGTATAAATTTTGATTATTTAAAAAATAAAGTTTATCATCCACTTCAAGGTTTTGCTAGAGACTTAAACCAAAGGAAAACAAAATTGTCAGCTGCTTGAAAGAGGAACTGAAGTATGATATTTTCCTCAGTACTATAAAGCAACAGGGTCAAATGATGACAGATTTATTATGTATTCATTAAATGGATTTTTTTCAATGCTTTATGAAAATGGAATATAATTTGGTTTTCTACACCAATATGAACTCCTGGAGTTTGGTACGTGTCAACATTGTAACAGATTTATGTCCTGGGGTCTGTGGCAGAAAAAGGAACGAGAGAAGAAGGAGACAAAACTGTATCTCAGACCCTGAGATTTCTGATAGGATCACAGATGTCTTCTTGCAACTGCACTTATACCTACAGTTTATTCTTTCCATACAGTCAATTTTCATATAAATCTGTCTCAGTTGTGAGCCTTGTCATGGAGCCCCTGCTGTAACTGCTCACACTGCAGACATCTTCCAGCTTGGCTGAAAGTTCTTTAACCAGAGCGCTGTTGCTAAAAGTTATCTTTGAGCCCAGTAGCCCAGTCAGACACACTTGCTACTATCTAAAAGTGACAAAAAACACTTTTAAAATTTTACCAGACCTACTTCATTGTTTCTGATGTTTGTTCCTTGGTTAAAATTTTGTTCATTGTCTGCATAAACTACACCAGTTTTACTTACTTATTGTAAAGCACAATGTCTGGCAACCAGATGTGTTTTGCAGGTATTCTCAGCTTATCTATTCCTTCATAGTCAGAGGGCTTCCAAGCCAGCCGATAATCAATCCACTCCTAAGAGAAGAATTGTACAGTAGTGATGGGAGTGTCCTGACCAGCACTAGCAAAACAATCATGTGATGGAGTGAAAGCAGTCACATTTGTGCTTTGCAAGAGCCATTTCTCTGTGGGTTTGTTACCTGGTTCAGCCAGACGTTTGTAGTCATGATCTGCTCCCGTTCATTCTGCAGGGAAAAAGGGAGACAAAAACTGGCCTCTAAAATGTTTCACTTCATTGCAGTAATAAGATTTATTTGGTGGGTTTTTGAGCATGATTTTGCCTAGTGTATTTCAAGACAGACATTTCTCTGAGGTAAGATGGCCACTCTTCTACACATACTACACATACTGATGATAGATAACTAATAACCCCATAAATGTAGAATTCCAAATGCCTTTTAACAAGAATAGTTGTGGCAGGAGTGCATGTAGTTATTTGGAAACAACATCACCTTGCTAAGCTGGTTGCCTCCCCCACTTCTCCACCTTTGATTTGAAAGAGGAGAGACATTTGACCATTGGGGAGGCCTGCATGAACTTGTGTGAGGTTGGTTTAAGGTTTGCCATTTAATCTCTCAGCTGGCAGACTCTGCTTCTTGAGTTGCTGTCTCTAGACAGTAGTTCAGAAGAGAAACCTCCCTCCAGAAGATCTGTCAGGAGGATTTCTGTAGGAAAATGAGTTGATTCTGTGATCCTGAAGATGCTTGAGCTTGTTGGAACCTACAAGATGCCTAATTTTGTTCTGCTCGATGAGTGAGGCTATAGAGGGTTAGGGACTGAACTGTGCTAGATTTGATCCTTGCTCATTCATCCACCTTGTTTAGGTTGTTGATCACTGGGGCCTCTGGAGCAAGACACCTCCCTTTTTATACCCAGAATCTGCACTGTGGGGGGACACTGTTCTCATGGTGGTAGTGCAGGATGTACGGCGGCATGCCTGTGTCCAGATGGAGTTCTCCAGGAGAGAGAGCACTTAACTAGAATCATCTGGTATACATGTGTCTTGGGTTATGGAAGCAAAAAATTGTATTCTATTTTCATCTGCTGAAAGCAGTTGGAGAAATGTTTTGTCTTTATTTTTTGCCACTCTGGGGGGAGGGGAGCAGATGCCTTTCTGATAATGGCTCAGCTGTTAGAACCGGCTGGGGCACTGTTCTTATCTCTTTCACCACTCATCCTCCCTCCAGGAGGATATCTTCTGCTAATGGGCCATTAAGGCTCACCAGTGACATGACACATTTACATCATCCCATTGCGAGATGGTCCACCCAGTGGGTGGTGGCTCCAGGGTCCCTGCCTGGATAAAAACTGGGACTCAGAGCACCAGGCAATCCTGTTTTCCACTGGACTCCAGAGGAAGATCAGACTCATCAGACTCATCTCAGCATCACTGGACCCTTCTTCAATGGGATCATCTACTCCAACAGATCATCTGTTTTCTCCAGGAGGACTGCTTCCAAACACCCTGACGAACAGGGTGTCAGGTCGTGTCCCTGACTCTGTCAGGGTTTTCTGGGTTTTTTGTTTGTTTGTTGTTTACTTGTCTTTTTTGTACTATTACATTGGTATTCCTAACATTCCTAATAAAAGAACTGTTATTTCTATATCTTTGCCTGAAAGCCCTTAATTGCAAAATTGTAATAATTCGGAGGGAGGGGGTTTTGCATTCTCCATTCTAAGGAAACTCCAGCTTTCCCTAGCAGATACCTGTCTCCTAAACCAAGACAACATGGCATTGAATCCTGTGTGTATACACATCTGTGTGTATCTATATATATTATATCCAGTCTGCACATGTGTATGAAACCTCAGCTGTTTGTACAGGTTCCCTTTTGTTCCAACAGAGTCTCATCTCCTCTTGAATTTCAGAACATAAATCCTCTATGTCTCTTAAAGTTTGCAGCAGTCCAGTCACTAGCCCTTAACACAAATTCTGACAGGGAGGCAGTCATCTGTATCTCCTTGTCATCCAGGGAGAGAGCAGCACAGTTGAAAGCCCCAGTTCAGGAAATTATTTCCACTTACATGCTGGCTCTGGTTCCCACCACTGCAGTTAATGTTAACATTTCTTAATAATGATGTGTTTATATCTTGGAATAATTGTCAAACACATACTAACCTTGTAGGTGAAAGTGTCTTTTATACCCACTGAAGTAGTTTTTATTGACTATGAGTAGTTGCTTTCATGAGGATTGTTTTAACCATGTTAAGCTATTCCAGCCAGAACTAATGTGTGTTTTTCTTTACAACATTCCACTCTTCTTTATTGATATGCCTGATATGTCATGTGATTTGGATGTGGCCTTGTAGCTTGTTTTCAGGCCATAGAACCACCTCAGAAGAAGATGGGTTAGCATTCCCCTGATGGTTGATAGTGTGCACATTGCTGGTGTGCACAGTCCAGGATAGGTCCTGACCTGGAGTAACTTACAGTAACTGTACTCAAATCAGTGGAATGAAATTAAATTAAATTTCAGCTAGATGGAATTCTATTGGATGAAGATCTGGCCCCAGTCCTTCAATGCTTAGGCATAGACTGATTTCCCCATTGTAGCTCCATTGTGAGGTATAAAACCAGTTAATGGCATGTATGGGCTGTGCCTATTAATAGTGTTACACAAATGAGAAAAGAACAGAGACATAGCAATACTAGTATAACTACTACTTAGAGTGCTGTGCAGTAGTATTGAATGTAAAGGCATAGCCTAAATTGAACTTACCACACTGATCAGCTGTGCCAGGGAAACCAGCAGTTCTATGGATACCAACTGGGAGGAGTTGACAGCTGGTCGAATTAACTTATTGTATCTGTCAGGACTCAGCAGGTGGTTCATTAGTTTTTCTTCAGCATCTGCTGCCATGCTTCCTTTAAGCATCACAAAACAGGATTATGTAAGTCAGCCTAAAGTGACATGATGTAGGGGTCACAGAATATCTGTGCATCAGATTGTCTGAGAAATAATGACAGCTTTTGATTTTCTAAAGACTGTAGGTTTGTGTGAACAGGAGGATATGGTGCTTGCACTAATATGTGTTCTGCTGAAGTTGACTGTCCTTCACAGGGCACAGATCAAAGCAGATCAGAACCCTTCTGGGGATTTTTTTGCAATAAAATGTGAAGCTCAAATTGGTAGATACTTCTGGGATTACACTCAGAAACTGGGAGCAAACCACCCTCTTAATAGCAGGGGAAGAATTATTCTATGATCCAAAGGGAGGTGTCCCGCTGTGACTTCTCTCTTTAGTGCTGTAGGAGACAGAGGTGCAGGTACACATACAAATTTAAAGACTCTTATTTACGTAGAGAAAACCAGGGGATAAGCTGTAGGAGTCCTAAAGGATTTTTTAATGACTGGGGACTCTCTGGTAGCTAGTGATGTTTCTGTTTCTAAATTTGAAAACCCAAGGCAGTATGTTAGACATTTTATGTGGATGTAAAACCTGATTTGTGGACTAACACAAATACTGTAAATCTCTGATTGCCAAAGCTGGAGTCCAGTGACTACAAATATAGTATCTACAGGTTACTATCAAACAAGCCTGAACATTCCCCGTGGAGCAGAGCAGCTTGTGGCACAACCCCAGGGTCATTTACTCTGTTCTTATGTTCTCTGTGTGCTTTTTAAAGTCATCCCAGTGGACTTTCCAAACCACTGTTGGCCACCTGACAATACTGATGAGCAAGGTCCTGAAAACATCGTGCCAACAGAAGACATTGTGCTATGTGTTGTGCAGTTCTGTGTTGTGATGCTGATGAAATTATAGTGTTAGTGAAAGCAGGTTCCAATGCAATTGATAGAATGACTCTTCCATAGAAAAGGTCATCTAATTCAGCTCACCCAATTCACCTCTAAATATTGCAGAAATGAGGGTAGTGTCCTTACAGCATACTTGCTTCATTATTTCCCAGAGCAATTCCACACAGTAAAAAACACTGGTTCTGCAAGTATTTTAAATTTGTGGTACATTAATTAGTTTTAGGGTTTTTTAATGTTGTAGCATATTCATGAAATCTGGGGAAAGGCAGACACCAAAAGGCCAGGATCAAATAAGCAGCCAAAGTTTGTGTGCATATCTGGAAGGTGCCATGTTTCCTTCTGAACTGGGCTGCAAGTTGCTAGGCTGAACAAGTCTCTCTTGAAACTTGAAATTCTTCTGAATCCAACTCAGATTAAAAAAATACCCTAAGACCTTGTTTGTGATCCAGTCAGAAAGTGGAGTGAGGTAAAAGGAAATATTATCAAACAGATTTCACATCTAAGACGTCAAGCTCTGTGGAGAGGTTGAGGTAAACACCAGGCTTGATTTAATTCTTGTAAGACCAGCATGAGTTGTGGCCTCGTAGGCTGAATTTTTCACCTATACTTAACTATAAGATTGTTCTTCAGAATAGGCTTTTCAAATACTTTCCAAGGCATTTGGGAAAACAAATTTGGATGAATGTATCTGTGTTTGTTGGGTCAGTTTTTGATTCACACTTGCTTTGTACTTCCCTGCAAGTCATTATAAAAGCCCTATACCACATGATATTTTAATATGACATTTGGTCTCAATGCAAGGTGCCTAATCAAAAGCTTATTAAGCTAGAGCTATGCTGAGTCTTGCTAAGCTTCAGATTCTGGGGTGATTTTTTTGTGTATAGTAGTCAAGGAAAAGCTAAATTTGACACTGTGAAGAAAAGAGGACCATGTTCTAGGAATGAATCTTCTTGTGGTTATAAGGATAGGTTAGAAATCCTGTGTTAGTTCAAGAGAGAATCCTTGTTATTTTATTGTGTGGTTTGGTGGAGGTTTATGTTGGGTTTGTTTGTAGCAGATATTTTTTTAGTAGACATTCCCCCTGTTGCATATGTAAGTGACGTAAACACATGGCTATAATTCAAATATAAATAAATTGTCAGTTGGTTTGTTTCATTCAGTGGTCACTGAATACTATTACCAACTATATGAATTCTTGTTTGAATTGTTAACTGTTTTCACTGCACTGCTGCTTTTGTGACTATTCCAACACAGAGAGTATTTGCTAAACAGGGAGTAAGAAGTAGGAATTGTAGAATATTTGCAGAAAGCCAATACTGGATTTGTAATTAGTTTTAACTCTGAAACCTGCCTTTAGCAATCACAGTCGTCTGGTCTGCAAATCCAAACATAGTGTGGGGTCTGCATGTCTGATGAGAACAGCTCAGATTTCCAAGTACTGATTGTTAATAAACTTTATGCAGATTAATGACATGCCATGACTTTAATTATAAAAAATATTTATTCAACAATAAATCCCTTTGAGAAATTATTACCTGTTCTTAGTGAATGCATTCCTTCACTAGGGATAATCCTTTATAAAATTGCCATTCCATTCCTTGTAACAGTGACCAGAAATAAAGGGGCTACTGTCACCTCACTCAGAAGACAGTATCACACACCACTAGGTGTCAGCCCTGCACTGCCTGAAAACTTGTTTAAACCGACCTATAAATACTGGGAGGAAAATGGGTGTTTCTTGTCTAATTTTTATAGTCTACTTTCCATTAACAATCTACATATAAACCAGATGGCACTTAATGAGAACAAAATTACCAGGCATCCAATTTCATTTTTATGTGCACTGTGTGTCAGTAGCCAGGCATTTGAAATGTCTTTTTCCTCTCCGGATTGGAAGAAATGGAAGTGCAGTTTCCCCCCAAAACTGGGGTTTTTTTCCAAATAGCAGTAATCACCAGAGATGTTGAAAATGGTAGACTGATGCTTTTAGACAATTGATTTTAACAATAATGATCAGGCAGTCCTAATTTGAGAGTGGAGTATCTTTGTGTACTGAAAGCAGTAATAATAAAGCCCATTGGAGTAGATCTTGAGCTGGGGAAATTATTTTAGCTTCACTGAACACGCTGCACATCTGCTCTGTCACAAGGAGAGCAATTGCCACATAACTTGCAGTACACATTCCTCAGTAAGTTTGTTTTCTCTGTGGGACTATGAACATTAAAAAAAAATTGCACCAAGATGCTTCCAATTTCACAGCAGAAGAAAAGAAACCACAGACTTCATTCACTCTGCTGTGAAGACTTTCCTTTTTACATAGTCTATTTTAAATACATAAAATGAAATAACTAGACATCCTGTGTTATGCTGTTTGATTTCAGTGTAATGACAAATTTGTTGGAGTGATTTCCACAGGAAAAAGAAAAAGAGCAATGCTGAGAGATACAGGCAAGTTCACTGTTTTCACTGTCTACATTTCAAAATTTAACATAAGACATATTTCTAGTGCTTCTCTGAATTCCATCATCGTAATAAATGTTGAAATAGTATTTGTTCAGAAGTAGCATTGTAGCATGTGTAACCATTTTAGTCCTTTACTCTCTCACAAACAAGTGACATAACAAGTTCCCATCTGTAATTAGTAATGAGCAAGTAAGAAGCAGCATTGAAACAGTCCCATCATCTTCTCTGAAATTACTTCATGATGTTGTTACTTCTCAACATGATCTCAAGCAAAAAGATTTTCATAACCTCTCAGAAGGACACATGCTGATTTGGAATGCTTATCGTTCCAGTGGAAGTAGCAGTGAATTTACTGTATTTTAAAACTTGTAATTTTTAAATTGCAATTAATGTAAATAAAAAAGGAAATAGGGGTTTAGAAGTGTATAATTTAAAAATCTGAAGTGGGCCCTCACTCTCCTTTTGTTACAAAGCAGATGTTTTCTAAAGTTGCCTTTCAGAGACGGAAGAAACAAAACAAGTGTGGAATGAATAGGTAATAATGGGAAGTGTGTGATCTGATCTTGGTTCAGTTTCAGCCAGTTTCTCTCAGAGCACTTCAGTGGAGCCTCTCCATGCGAAGAAGCTCCCATGCTAAATGCACTATTTCCTGCTGCTGTCAGGCTGTTTGTGTTGGCTAAAACATATCCAAGAAATCCTGACAGATGGAAGGAAATGTTCTTGCATAAAAAGCATAAATATATGTTTTTCGTAGCATATAGTTACATATGACAACTTAATTTAAACAGTTTCCATTCTAATTTTAAAAATCAGGAATTATGAACTTTGCAAAATATAGGAACTTGAGAAAATAATGGCAGAGGGATGAGATCTGTCATATTTATGGATCATGTCATAGTTCATTTTTTCACCTTCAGCGCGGTATCTGCTTTTCCTATCCAAGTTGATCCTGGGAGCATCTAAAGGGATATTATTTAGTTATTATCATTGTCATCTCCTACAGTTATGTAATTTTATATCCAACCTGTCTGTCCCTATTCATTGTAGTGCATTTGCTGATACCAAGCAAGCCCAAAACAACACTAAAATAATCAATTTTCTACATCCATTTAAAGTCAGCAACCTCCCGAGGCGATAGTTGTGGAGCTCATGTCACTGTCCTACCTTGTACCCCCAAAAGCTCTCACTGTTCTGAAACTGTATGAGAAAGAAAAGGTCACTTACCGTTCAGACAAAAGGAGCCCACTACAAAGAGAAGGAGGGTGTACATTTTCCTCATGGCAGTAGGAAGACGTGTATTACTGTTCTTCACCAGCTTAGACAGCTGGTAATAGGCTCTGTTGGCAGAGGGAAGAGATGTAAAAGCAAACCTGAATCTTGGAGGTATGCAATGCCTGGAAAGAGACAGACAGTAGGACCTGACAGAAGCATTCTGCAAAGTGGAATTTTCGTGAGCATAGTGGTCCCTCCCCCTTTGCAGCTGTTTAAAGAGCTTTGTGAAGAGGAAAAGCAAATAAGAAGAGTGAACATAACGTGATAATGTTGAAAAAGAGGAAATTAAATAGCAAGCTAAGGGACATGATGTGAAAAACACAACTGCTTAATTCTTGCTACTAGATCACATTTAAAAGGGTTTCTGCTTAATAACTGCACTGGGTGGGAATAGCTGTGTGAGAAGTGCTGGTAATAAATTTGTGCCATAAAACCTCTTAGTGTCAATAAATTATAGCCCCAGCAGAGGGTTACTTTCTGTGTCGAGAAAAAGTTTATTACCTACTGCCAACCCTTTTCCACTCCAAGGCCCACATGTGTGATCTCTTTAAACTAGATCTCCAAAAACTTTTGGGAGCACCAAGAGAGGAACAGAAAATTGTTGTTATTAGCATCTGATAGGATTTTTAAAAGAAAGCTAAAGCAATCTGTAGTGAAGTATCAGTAGGGATAAAGACACTTCAGAGGAGCATTAGAGAAATTCTGTGGAATTCATCTTTTAGAGCTGAAGGGCTTAGCAGACTGTAGAGTGTCATGTGTTTTGGGACTTGCTATGGGAAGATTTGTGTAGAAGGAGGGAGCAAGAAGATCTTAGGTGCACTTTGCAAGCACTGTAGGATGGGCTGAAGTCCATGGACAGGAAAAAACCCAAACCAACTTTGATTCCCTGTAACTTCTAAACTTTTCTATACATGCAATCAAATTTGTTTAGAGGTACATTTATTGTATCTATGCTATGCAAATTACTGAGATGATAAAAAGTTCTGTGGACTATGTAGCAGAATTGATAGTTGATGACTTCTGCGTACTCAAAAAAATTTCTCAATGCACTGTTGCCTTATTGTTAAACATACCAACATTAATGTGCTGGGTGTGCTGCAGATCTTAATAAGTAAGTTGAGCCTGGTATCAGAGGTCACCTGTGCAAGTTCCTGCCTGTTATTTTCAGTCTTTTTTTTCTGCTTCTACCACTCCCTTTTCTCTCTTATTCACTATCCATTAGCTAGAATTGGTTTAAATTGGGACTGTTTAGCCTAGAGAAGGCTCTGGGAGACCTTAAGGTGATCTTTGAGTACTTTAAGGGGGTTATAAGAAAGATGAGAACAGATGTTTTAATAGGACAAGGGGTGATGTTTTTAAACTAAAAGAAGTGGATTCAGTCTAGGTATAAGGAATTAATTTTTTACAATGAGGGTGTTGAAACACTGGAACTGGTTGCCCAGAGAAGTGGTAGATGGTAGAGGCCCCATCCAAGGAGTCAGACTGGACAGGCTCTGAGCAACTTGGTCTAGTTGAAGATGTCCCTGCTCAATGCAGGGTGGAGTTGGACTAGATGACCTTTAAAGGTCTCTTCCAACCGAAATTATTCTATGATTCTAAATAGGGTGGGATCCAAGGGGGATTGTCGATGGTTTCAGTAAGACAAACAAAACAGTCACGGTGAGGCAAACTACTTATTTTAAAAAAACTGTGCAGTCCTCATGAGTACCTGTAAATGGACTAACTGCATGAAAATATAACACTATTTCTCTGTTTTTCTCATGTTTAATCAACAGCATGTAAAAAGACACCTTAGAAAATTGTTCTCTTGCAACGGTCAAAAAACATAGGAGGTGTGTCCCAAGTAAAGTCTTTATCTCAAGCCTTCCACTTTGTGTTCTCACGACAGTGTGCTTGTCACGTACCTTGTCAGAGGCTTGTACATCAGAGACCTTGCTACACTCCTGAGCCTGCTGGGCAAGATTGTCTCTGATAATGTACAGGGAATTGCTTTCACAGAGCTGAACCTTCAGTTAATAAGCGTGTGTTTGAGCAAAGTACCAGTGTGATGGGGAAGAAAGACTGCATCTGTTTCTCAGTTGTTACTTTCTGATATCTGACCTATTTCTCCCCAAAGGCAAATCTTCCATCTGCCAACCCAGCCTCTGTGGTTGCAGAAGGAGCAGATGTGTGGCCCCTGAAGTCTCTGTGCTTGTACCATCTTGTGCTGCTTGGTGCTTGAGAGCTGAGTAGCAGTTCGGGGTATAACAAAACAGGCTGGGATTGTTTCACCAAAGCAGTGGGCCCTCACAGAGCCAAAGGGACACAGACCATGCACCGATGATTGCTCAGGTTATCCTGCTGAAGCTGAGGTGGAAGGGAGGAATTACCGCAGCTGGTTTTCATATTCCTTCCTTTGCCGCCCACTTGCATTCACTCATTCTGACAGAGCACTCAAGGTCTTCCTTCATCACTTGTGCTCTGCAATTGTTTTCCCCACAGCGATGTTGCAGGATTCCATTTGTTCATTAAATCGAGGTCCCGAAGTCTTTTTAGCAGATATTAGCATATGTGATATTGTGGATTTGCATGTTAATGCACTGTGAAGCGTGGGAATGGCAGGCAGGGAGCCATCCACTGAACTGGCTGGGGGTTGTTCTGGTGCTGTGATGCTTTGCGTGCCGCAGGGTATTAGAGCTCTTAGATGCACGAGGAATGCAAGATGTTCAAGTGTCCAGGGAAACAGGCAGTCCCCTTCTTTGGATTTATCATGGTGATTTCCAGCTGCTGTTTGCATTAGGAAAGCACCAGTCAGAAGTGCTGGAGTTTCAAAGTGGAAGCAACCTAGGCAGAGCTGTCCTTAGTGACACAAGTACAGGTACAAGGAGTTTGCTGCAAAAATAAATGCTTCTGGGTGGAAGGGCACAATTAGTTTCCAGTAGTTGTGATGCTGAAATAAAGTTTCAGGAAACATAGAACTGACTTAATGTTGTACTAACAGAACAGCTGTCACTTTCTGGTTGAAAATTGCTACAGGAAATGTTAACTAATGGTATTTTTTTTCCCTAGCCCCTTATAAGTGTGAATTTAATGATATCTGCCAAAGTCCTCGCTCGTGTCATCAGCAGCAAGGCTTACATTGCTTTCTGTTTGGTTGAAAATTTGAACTTTTTACAGGTAACTTCTGCAAGTACCCAGAGGGCTCTGCAGGTAAAATCCTGGTTTTCCCTGCTCACCACTACCTAGATGAGTTCTTTAGAACAGCTGTACTGGAGCTAACGTTTTGCATTCCTGAATTTTTTTCTTTACAATTGCACTTACAGTCCTATTAGGGAAGTTGGATGCCTCTGTCATTCTGGTGCTAATGTTTTGGGGTTAAATTGTACTGCTGCTGGCTTCATTTCACAGCGCTGTAGTGTAGCCCGATTTAAAATCTGCAAGGCAAACCAAAACTGTGGCACTGTAGTTCCAGTAACTGTCAGCTGGATGAGCTTAGCTATGTCCTCACAACTGTTAGTAGAAATTAGTGGGAAGGGCAAGGGTATGTGGAACATTTAGTCCACTGTAATCTAAAGCTTTGGAATTTAGTAAGCTTTTTTTGGATTAGTAGATGCTTTATACTGGAGAACTAATTTTCATCCAGAGGCTTACTCTACAGTGATGGACTGTGTCTATGTGGGTAATTGTGTCATAAAGTCTCTTTCCAACAGCATTTCTGTAGATGCATTTGCGTTCCCAGATGGGTTCTAACCAGTTTGTACAGGTATTTGTAATAAGCTATCTTCAGGCAAGGCAAAGCAGCATTAAGCTTTTGCAAAGGGCCGGGCAAAACAGCTGTGGATGATACCAAATTATCAGGTAAATAACATTCCTTTAGTGTTTCAAATGATAATGTTATATGTTATCCCATCAGAATCTGCTCCAAACCCCCAAAACATTCCAGAGAACTGTCACTCATAGCGCTGGGACAATGTTAATAACAGGAATGACTCGGTAGCAATGGATGCAATTCCAGCTTGCATGGTTGAAATACGAATTATTATGGATAAATGAAAAGCCACCTTTCTGCTCTGGAATATGCCTGATGGCAGACAAAGTGACCCTTGGAAGAGCAGTGCTTTCCTTTTCTGGTTAATTTTGGAAGTTGTCACCATGTGCTTTGCGAGCTCCAGGTGTATTGTGTTTGTAGCTTACTTAGGCAATAATATTAAAGCCTCTAACACTCACTGGTTACCTTCAACATCTTTAACCTTTGAACTGCACAAGTGTAACAAGTCCAGAGAGCTCTCTAAAGCAGTGCAGAAGCATCAGCTGGATGATCAGGTGGGTATGCTGTTTTGGAGCTGATTGATATTCTTACTTTTATTAGTCTTCTTTTGTTTCCTCTTACTTGCTTTGAGATTTATTGCATGAAAACCTGTTGAGTGCCCAATATATGACTGGCAAAGAGTAATGCATTCCTTGAAAACATTTAAAGCTGTAGCCTTTCTTGCCTGTATTTTGTATGAAGTTAATAAAAAGGGGCTAAATATGTGCACATCCTTGGCAGTATCAGTGTGTTCTATATGCAGCATAGGCATTTTTGTGTGCTCTTACTTTCTGAAGTAAAAACTTTAAATGTAGATTCCAGGAGTAGGAAAAAAATTATCTATCTTGCTACATTAACTAAGAAACTTGTGCTTGTTTACCTGCTAAATCAGTGTAATTGCTGTGCGCTTTCCAGCTTTGGTGTAACAACAGAGTGTATTACAGAGAATTGCCCCTCTTAATCCTCATCACTTTATTATCAAACAATGCCTAAGAATCAGTTACTAAATACTTATTTCCAGCTTTTTCAGTATTTACACCTTTCTACTGAAATATGTGGAAAGCCCTATGGCAAAAAAACTATTTACCATAAGTGTCAAAAATTATTATGCATATAACATTGCTGTGAAATAAAACATCATTATTCCAAGAGTAAAGAGTAAGCAGCCAGTCAAAAATAAGTCAATAAGGTAAATGCACAGTCAACTATGAAGATTGAAATTTTAGTAGCACTTACTACTGTGTTTTCTGCAGCAATTGGTAAGGTTTTGAGAAAAGCTCTACTGTCTACCAAAAGTAGACGGTATGAATAAATCAAACATGATATTTTCAAGCTGTTGTGGAATTTAATGTTGTAGGGCCAGACCTCCAGGTCTGCTTGGACTGTAGAGTGATATGAGTTTTATCCATGAGGTTGGAAAATTTTGTACTGGCCAGACTTTTCTTAGAAGGATCACTTTTTTGGCAGTAAAATGCTTTTCCTTCTCAAGATGCCTCTCTATACTGCAGGACGTTAATAGCAGTAGACGAGTACATACCCGGTCATCTGGAAAAGCCAGCAGTACTGTGGTGCAGAGCACATTCACTGCAAAATTGTGAAGAGTTTTACTTGAATTCTAACCCTTGCTCTTCAGTGAGACAGACCTGCCCACTACTACCTCCCTCCTTGCTTTCATGTTGGGCCCATGCCGGAATTGTAATGGCTCTTCTGTACACTGGTCTTTTAGGATGAGACATTGGCATTTGTGGATTAATCTCCTGGCACTGAGATCACATGCACGCCAGAAAAAAAATAAACTCTCAATTGTTTGTGGCACAGTCCAAAGGTTTCTCTCTTGCACCCATGGTGGAGGGAATCGTAACTTCTGTATTCTCACATCCCTTCAAATGGTGAAGGAAGAGGAGTGAAGGTCAATTGTACTGTTTGAGCTTTTTATTTAGAACAGCTTCATTTCAAAATGTGAAAATTGAAAAAGTGCACTAAAAAAATAGGGCTTTAGGATACAAGACTGAGAGCCAAAAGACATGGGCTTTGTTCTCAGCTCTACCGTGTGTCTCTGGGGCTGTGTTTAAATAAGTACCATCCTTGCTCAGTGCTTCATTTCCCCCAGGTGTACAGCAAAGATAAGGATTTTCAGAGAATTAACTAATGTTTGTAAAGGGCTTCGATAAAAAGGAATGAAAAAGAATCATGAAAACACAGGGAAGCTGTTATAGTACTTTGGTTTTCACACTTCTACCAAAGAGGCTTTTGCTTTCCTTAACAGGCAAATGAAACAGATACTGGGCTTGTCTGTCATGGAGTTAATTTGGTCTCTCTAAACTGATTAATTAAACATGTTAAAAGTAAAGAAATATGGCCAGGACAGATTAGCAGGGCATGTGGTTCTGTACATAAATTTTCAATATGACTTTCCTCAAAGTCACATAAAAGTGTTTGGGTACAAGTCAGATTGTTCCTGCTGCACTGCAGAGAAGGATGGAACAGAAAACACAGGTGGAGAGGCAGAAAAGGTCTCCCAGGTGGAGAGGCAGATACAGCCTTAATTTTTGCCTAGAGAGAAGCTCCAAAATTAATTCATGAAATCTTTTGTACCTTCTCAGTTTGGGAAGCAGCAGGCACTGGGAGAATTGGAACTCAGAAGTCTGATACCAGAGCAGATAGCTGGGAGATGGAGCTTCGTGTTGGATGCAGGAGGTAATAGTGCCAGAGCTGAAGTGGAAGACTCAGCAGGATCTTTTTTAGTTCTGTCCACAGCCAGGTACAGGACAGGAGCAGGGAGTGGCAGCAGGGAGTGCTGCCAGTCATGTTGATGGCGAGCACAGACCTGGCCATAAGGAAGGCAGCCCTGGCAAGGAATGCTTTCGTACCAATGCCCTGGTCACCAAATGATCCATAGCCAATCTCATGGATCTGCTGCTGCCGAACCTGGACTCCCCACTCGTGCTCTTCATTTGGGTCTGAGAGGGCATTGATTCCCCTCCATGTGACCAGCTGGACCCCAGGCTGTGTGTGAAAGCAGCAGCTGTGCCTGTTCCTAACAGCTCTGGGAGACTCCCCGCCGTGGCCCGGCCGTGCTGACAAAAGCGGTGCCGTGTAGGAGCAGGAACAGCAGATGGCGACCGTGAGCTTGGCTGCTGGGGCACACAGGGCAGCAATGGAAGCACGAGAAAGGGATACTATGCAGGACAATGAAGCAATTCCCAGGTCTGGGATTTGAAAATTCAGTATTTCTTTCTCAAGTAACAAAAAAATAATTATAGAGTCATATGTTTGACAATCTGTTGGGATTTTTTGTGGTTATCTCACTTGATCTAGTAAAAGATCCTATTACTGCCTGCAACATTTGCAAACTTGTGAATTGTCATGTAACCACTAGCATTTCCTTGGCCCTTCCTTCAACTGTGATATACTAAGAAAAATTAAAAGAATAGGAAGCCATTTAGAAAAACACTCAAATTGCATATTCATTATTTTTCCAAACTGAAAATAGAGCTGCTTAGTATGCTAGATAACTAACTCAGTGTCTCAGTATTACACATCAATATACATTTAACGAAGGGACATGAGTATCTAAAGACAGGCACTTCTATTTTATGGGGTTTTTTTGTAATTTAGAGCAAGATTCCGAACTTGAATTTAGATTTTTAGGTATGTGAAGCTTTTGAAGCTCCATCAGTGTCCCAAATTAAAGGTTTTTATCTTTTGCCTTACCTATCATATCACAGCAGAATTTGTTATTTTCAAGTCAAAGGAAGCAGTTCCTTCTGTCTCTTCACATTTGGCTTTTGTAAGTTTCTTTAATGCCTCTAGTTCTATCATCTGCACTATGTGGAAAGCAGTAATTTGTGCTGACATCATCTAACTGCCCTGAAGAAAAAAATATGTTACATATCACAAAGCAAAGGGAGAAATTTATCCATAATTTAGGGCAATAATGGGGTTTAATCCACAAAGTCTCATAGCATCTCACATACTGACAGATTCTACTATCATTAGCGATGTCTTGGGATTCTGTTGTGTGGATTTAATCAGTTATGACTGAAAGGAAATCATTACGAGGACCTCAGTTTTGTAACCACTTCTGGGCTTTATTATCCTTTGTGGCAGTTGTGCTTATGAGAACTCAGGAGACATTTCTTTTTCCAAGCAAGGAAACCCACACAAATTATTGATGTTTCAGGGGGTTGGTGGTAGTGAGGTGCTCATTCTGAATAAAAAGCTGGGTCCTCCTCCCCGGCAGCAAACTCAGTGACAACCCAGATTGATGGATGGACGTTTGTTGATTATTTATAGTTCTTAACCCTCCAGGGCTGTGCTGATGGCCTTGCCTTCAGCACACCAAGCTGGTGCCAAGCAGGCAGCTGCAGTGCCCTAGGTGGGCACACCTCCTCTCTATTTCCAGTCCCTCCTGTCCCTGAGCCACACAGAGCTCGCCAGGGCAGCTCTACCCTGCAGCATCTGTGACCTTATCTTTACCTTCCATATGCACCTCATTGCTTCTGTGGTTTTTCTAAGTGGATGGAAACCATGTTATATGACATACAAGGCAATATATTGTCCCTCGTTTAAGAAACTATGTTTCTGTTTGAAGAGATGAGGTATCTGATTGAGCAGTGAAGCATTTGATTCAGCAGGTAATAGATCTGACTCACTAGGTCATTTATTTGTTTCCTAAGTAGTCATATGAAGTGATTAACAAAGCATCTGGCTTACTACATGTTCTGGTTTTCTTTTTTTTTAATCCCGTATAATTAACTTATGTGTGTCTGTGTGGAGGCTGTTAAAACAGATAGTGTTAACAGAAACACACTCCCCTGGGAGAGAGAGCAGTCAAGCCAGACCATAATATAAACAGGCTCTCCTGTCGAGAGAGCAGTCAGGCCAGACAGCATATAAGCACAATCCCCTAAGGGATAAACCCTGGCAGACAGCTCTGCCCGTCATGGTGAGGCAATGTGTTACCCCCAAGAGGCTTTGCAACAGCTATGTAAATTTTTTGTACCTCATTGGCCCTTTCCCTTTGCTTCCCCCCCAATCCCTCCGTTGATTGGTTCTCCCTGTAACCCCTCAGCCAATCGGCTCAGGTGTTTTACCCCGCCCCCTGCCTTCCCTGTACAATCCCACTTCCCCCAGCTCTTTGGCACTTTGTCACTGGGCTCCTCCAAGGAAGAGGCTGAGTAAAGCCTCCTGCAGAACTCCATACAAAGGCTCTGTCTCTTCCTTCAGCGTCGCCTCAAAGAGCTGATTTCATTGAAGAGCTTGAGATCACTCAGTGCCGCCCCAAGAGCTGTTTTCACTAAAGAGTTTGAAATCACTCAGCAGGCAGCAGAAGTGTCTGTGCCTCTGAGACGTCCTTCAAAGGACGCTTCTCCCAGGAAGGCTGCGGCATGCTGACCACTGCCTGTCCCAACATGTCTGTGTGATTCCTCTCGCAGTCCATAAAATCTCTGTCATGTTTGGTTTGGGACATGTCTATCCCAGTGTGTGGTCAAAAACAATAGTGGCACTGTTGTCACATAAAACTCAACAGCAGTTGCTCTGAATGTGGCCATGAGCTAAATATAAACATCGGATACATTTGCTGGTCAGTAAAGGTGGTGTATTTTTGGAATTCAACTGGAACCTTAGAGTTTCTTATATGTTATTGGGAGGCTTCAGAGACTACTGTCTTCCATAGCCAAAAACCTATTTTGAGTTCTACCCAGTGCAATCTGTATTCCATCTGCTCCTTATTTATGGCAGTCTGAAGCATGCCAACATGCAAGGGGACAAAAGCCATCCTATTTTGACTAGGCTAGAACTGTGTCTGTTATATTCTTGTTACAGTCCCATTTGAGGCAGTAGGAGTAATTGCTTTAGTGGGACTGGCACAAAACCAGACAGATCAGGTCAGATCAACACTGAACTAATTTTGTGAAGATTTTTCTTGCTGAAAATATTTTAATAAATATTTTGTATTGCCATCATTCCAATCAAAATGCTCTGGTTTTGAATAAGTTGTAAATATTGCAGGCACTGAACTGGAGATACCCTGAGGTGAAATGCTCCTAGTCTCGGATCACCACTGATTTCCTTTCCCAGAGTTTTAAAAATACATTCCTCTTTTCAATTTTTTTTTTTCATTTAAATGGCCACTTTCCACTGGGAGCAGGAAGATGCTTGGTTTGAAGCATGTGCACTCATTTGAAATTCTGAGCTAGACTGGGTATTTCTGCCTGCCCCTACCTTGTGTCTGACAGATATGCCCTGACTTCTTGTGATTAACATGACTCTTTTCTGCCTAAATATAATTTTCTTGAGGTTTCAGTTCTAAGAGCAATTAACTTTTGTAACAGGTGTCAATGAAGAGTTACTTTTCACCAGAAGACAGCTGCTGAATGTGAGCACCTGAGAGAAAGCTGAATCCTTTATTATTGGAGCTGTGAGGTTTGTCCAAAGGAGAACACTCCTCCCAGCCCTCCCAGTGAGCTGAGTTCCTTTTTCCCTGCACTTTGAGAAGATGATGTTGCTGAGACTGCTGGCATTGAAACACAGAGGTAAAGCAGTCTTAGTATGTGACATGAAAGGAGTTGAAAATCAAGGTGTTGGAAAACAGCTTCTTTAGTTACACTGTCTGAGAAAGGGGGACAAGCCGCTCAGAGAGCTTATAATGCTTGATTTCTTTATAAAGCCTAAATGTGTTGGGACAAAGAATTTTAAATTGCTGTTTGTTAAAGATTTATCATCATCCCCTAGTATATGGGAATGGCTAATAAAGAGGCCACAGGCCTTTCACAGTGTCTTTAGCAACATCAAAGGAAGCTAACCTTGATAAAGTGTATATCATTCCAAGATTCAAAAGTTTCAGATGAATCCCTTGGAGTTTGCCTAATTCTTGCAAGAAAAATCTCTTTTAACCTGCAAAATTTATGATCCATCTATAATCAAACTGTCTTGATTTTCTCTGAGCCTAGTGGTTCTTTCTGGCTTTGGGCTACCAACACTGGGATCAGGGAGGCTGCAGAAAGTGAGTGATTGGCACGGGAGAGCAGAAATGTGTGGATTATGAAGATATACATATCTGTGCTGGCAATGAAATTGGATTTTCAAGCGAACAGAATTTCCCCACTGCTCTCAAAGTAGATGTGTAGGGGGTTGTTAGCTGGAGCTGAGGAGAGAGAGAGGAAGGCTGTTCATTGGTGTACAAGTCTTTCAAGAGGTGGCTTTGGGAAACTCATGTTGTATGGAACAACTCTTTGCTTATAGAGGAATCAGAGAAATTGTTCCAGACTTTCTGTGACCAGCTGGGTCTCTTGGTAAAAGAGTTTCAGAGAAGGGTGGTCATGAGGGAGCACAGAATATCTGCATGTCATGTATTAGCTTTTTTTCTCCCCTCCTTGCATTCCTCTCTGAAGTCAGCTGCTGTGTGGTGGGTAGGAGGAAATATCACATCCCCCAGCTTTCCCAAATTCTGTCTCTGACAGCTTGTGTTCAAAGGACTCTCCTGCCTGATGTCTTAGTTGCCACCACCCATCCCATGTCTGTGTGCGTTCCCTTCCCAGGGACGCCTCCGAAGCTGCAGCAATAGAATTGATTTCTATTTCTCTAGACTGAGCACACACATCATTAATGTGAAGTGCTGCTTGCTTTAAACCAACAGCTGTTGTATGAACATATTATGAATTTCCCTGCAGAAAAGTATTCTCATGGGAAAGCAGAATTTGCAGAGCACAAAGTTCTTCTAAACACTCTCTGTCCTGTGTCCCTATCTCGGGAGATGTGGATTTGTTTCTCTTTCTTGACCAATGGGTGAAGTTTTGTTATCGCTCTGGTATGGAAAGCATTTTGTGGGGATTTGTTCGGGATGAATCAGAGAAGAAGCAGCTTGCTCTTCACCTGGGCGGAAATAGCCCGAGCTTGAAAAATGGAGTCAACTTTAATAAATACATTTAAGCCTTCTGATAGGGAGTCCATGAGTCCTGTTTCACCGCTCTCATCACAACCATAAATGGTGACGTGAGACCACAAACAGCTATGTTGTTTATATTCCAGTTATGTTCTCCGAAGCACAGCTGTACTGGAAATGTCAGTACAACCTATTTGTCCTGGCCCTTGTATCGTGTTTGAGCAGAGGGTAGCATGGATGTGAGCCTGTAGGAAACTGCAGATCCCACAGGTCTTTTTCTTCCTTATGCTTTGCCAAGCAATTATTGAGGTTTATGTTGGCTTCAGTGCTTTAAAAAAAATATCTTCAGGGTGTTTCATATTACCTTATTGTGTACACTTGGAAAATACTTCAATTAAAGCAGATTAGTATTTTATTGATTGATGCAGTCGGACACAAAATGATTACACAGAGACCTGGAATCTTTTGAGATGCAGCGCTGAGCCGAAAAAGAGGCCTTTGTTTATTAATTTCTAAATATATACTTTTATCAAGGTGACAATGGATTGGAAGGTGAAATTCCCACCTCTCAACCACATTGGTCAATCAGACTATCAATCACATTCTCCTCCCATTTGAAGGAATGCAAACACTGGCCATATTTACAAAAAACAATTCTTTGTTTATGTTAAAAGGCATGGGAAAGTGAGAAACTCTGACTCCAATATGAAACATCAGAAGGCTAAGAAAATTCTGGATGACAATTGATCTTATTTATACAGTCTATTTTCAGGCAGCTGCAATAAGAAGAGACGGAATCTCTTAGAAGGTGGTACAGAGGATAAACAACTCCCAGCTGGAAAGGCTATGCCTGACACTTCACTTTGTATTGCAGTCTTCACAAGAGATAGCTTTGAACTAACTAGGAACCACACTGCAAAACTAGAGATACTCTGGAGTGAGTCTCTGAATGTGTGGTAAGTGCTGGAAAGGATGCAGTGCTTTTAAGTCCACTTGAAAGGCTGCTGTACCATCTGCTCATGGCTACGCCGCCATCAGGAGCACTTTGAGAGATGGGGATCTAAACCAGAAGTACAGAGGATTTGGAGCTTGTGCTTAGAGCCCTGCAATGCTGCAAGCCAGACAGGTGTCTGAGGAGACAGGTTCCACAAAACTGCAGGCAGCCAGCTTGTCAAGACAAGGACACTTGTGTAGGTGAGAGATGGAAACACTGACTGAATACTAGAATGCCTGGGGGGATGTCTGTGTGTACCTATGGGAAAATCCTTTGTCTAATGTCTGTCAACTCTTCAAAGTATTTGAAGACTTTCACACTGCTTTGCCTGAGGTCAAAGAATTAAGGCTCTCGGCCCCCATGATAGGTGATGGGTTTTTATACAGAGTAAGCTAAGTATTTTATTTGGGGTTAGCACCCAACTACACACGATGTTATGTTGTGCCATAATTTAAGCAGCTTCTACTGCCTAAAAACACCAAGAAACCCCAGAAATTCTGATACCCAGCCTTACTCTCTTTAGTTGCTTTGGTCATTCAAGAATTGTTTGCAGTCATGAGTAGGTCAGATCCAGGAATTTTGGAACTGGCTGAAAATGGAGTCTGGTTTGCAAGGCAGTTTCTAGTACAGGTCCCCTGATTAATCAAGATGAGCATATTGGAATTTCTGTCTGCTGCTGCAGAGGTATTGAAGTGGTTTGAAGCCTTGCCCTTCTGGTGAGCACAGCTTCAGTCAGCTGTGAAATTCCAAAGGGACTGAGGCAAACTGGGCAGGAATGTGACATGAATAGAAATTCTTATTTTACCAGGAAACAAGGCTTGGAATATAAGTAGTATATTCAAATATACTACCTACAGAAGTTAAGGAGATGGGCTTTTCCTTGTTGTATTTGCTTTTACTCATAGGGTGTTTTTTCACATTAGGATGGTAGTTACATTGAATCTTATTTTCCCAACCCCTCTGATTTTGCTCCTTTAAACCTCTCACAGTTTGTTAATCCCAATGTTTTTGTGAATTAACTATCCACAAGACCCCTTTTTCTGTTGAGTTTCTAGAGACATTTTTTACTTCTCTAACTTAATTCTTTGCACCCTCTTACTCCTTCCTTGCCTTTAGCCACCTCCTCCTCTTTGGCTTAACACATCAGCTGGTTCTTCTCCCAATTTTATCACGGCACTGGGGGCTGGCAATTTAGCGAATGCATGAAACCACTTCACTGATGGTTCTTGTTATATTTGCCACTACCCAGCTGGAGAGCTCAAAGCTGCTAAGCCAGATACAGCCTAATTTCATTGAACTTGGCATTACTGTGAGATCCAAACCACCCAGTGCTTTCTGTGCATCAGCTGGTCCCTTTCTGTTATGACTCTGAGAGCAGCACTCCAGCTGGTGTTGTGCACACTGGGTAGACAAGAGGCATATCAGAGCTAAGGGTGATCATCTGTCACGTTCTGCTGGCACAGAATTACAGGGAAATGTTCTGTGGGATCTTTTCCCTTTTATTACTCACCTGTAGATTTACAAGTGCTCTTGTGAAGGAGGAAGGAGGCTGGGTTCAGAAAGCAGCAGGTGCAGCAACTGGTAGCTTTCCACATGAGAAGGCTGATTTTTACTTCTGCTTTACTACCAGCAATTTCTTCCCCCTCTGAGATCACTTATGCCATTTCTGCAGACCCAGATCTTACCTGTGTACAATCAGCATCACCTTAATCAGGTGGGATGAAAAATGTGTGCCCTAAGTCTGGCAATAAGATATTAGAATTCCTGGCTACTGCCTCAGTATTTATTGCAAGCAATATTAGTTTAAATAATTTAAAAAGGAGAAGTCATGTGTTTTATTTTTACTTCTCTCACCACTTAGAGAACCATTTGTGTCCATCGCTAGGTTCCTGCAGGGGGAATTTTCTGGTGACTGCAGTATAGCAATAGCTGATTACTTTTGTCAGGCAAACAATAAATAGCCCAGCTCCTGAGCTGCTGAGCCCAGGCCAGCTGTGTATTCTTCTACAGAGATTGCTGTTCCTGTGTAGCTCCCAGGGGACACGGTATTGAGCTGAATCCTTGGGTTATGTGCTTCTGGGGGAGGCATATAATGAGCTTCTCCTGTTTGGCTCATGAGCGTGCACATTAATCTGGGGATTTTTTTTCAATCTTGCAGCAATTAAAAAAATCAAAATAATCTACCATTTTAAAGGATGGTTAACTGGCTAGGGTTTATTTCTGATAATTTACTTAATAATCATCTGATTATTGAAGCAGGAAGATGGAGAAACAAAATGTGAAACAGTTCTTAATTATTTTTTTTCTATATCCAGGAGTTTTGTCCTAGAAGCATAAAAATTCTTTATAACTGAATGCAACAGAGAATAGGGTTGGTTCAGATGGTTCCTTGGTCTTGCATTAAGAGCATTTGGAGTAAGCCTGAGCCTTGCTGAAATCACTGGAGCAGGCAACCAGTAGTCAGGGAGGAGAGCCATGGAATGAAAAATTGCTTTTGCCCAAGATGTAGGTTCTTGTGTGATGTTTCCTATGGTTCCCCTCATAACTTTTCTTTCTGCACAGACAGTTCAGCAGGTGGATTGGCTCTGTGGCACAAGCAGAGCAGGCTCTGCACACAGAGCTCTGTATCTGGTTTGTCTAGGTTGGATCCATTCTTTATTCTTCTCCACAATTTCTGTGTGCTTGAACAAGTCCCTTAGCTTCTCTCTGCGTCTCACTGGGATGTTAAGAGGATAAGTGACTTACAAAGCTGGAGGCTGTTAAATCCTACGTTAACAGGGATCAGATACATGCATTATATAATGTCTTAATGTGAATTTTACCCATTCAGCTTGATTCATGTGCCAGTTGAGCTTCACTTTACCCAGGACATTAAATTGCTTTAGAATTGTTTCTAAAAATTACTCCAATGGTGTCTGCTTTAGGCTAGGTTTATGCAAACAACACGTTCTTAAGACCGAAAAGAGCTATTTGCAGCAGCTTGAATATTAAACCAATGGGGTAAAAACTAAGATGTTTTGTATTTGAGGAGAATAGAAGTTCCAAGTCCCAGTCCCACTGGGTTTATTGACAGAAGGTTTTGCCATCCTTTCTTGAATCTATTCAGTCAGGGTGTGATTGTTTTTTAACAGAAAAATTCACAAATACAGGCAGAGGAATGGAAAAAAAAGTCTGAATTCTGGACTGTATACCTTTCAGTTACCTTTAATACATATTTTTGTATGCCTGCTTTGGTAAAGGTCAATTATTTTGCTCCATGAGATTGAGCTAAACTGACAGAAATGAGAGATAATTAATTCTAGTAAGGCGAAAATACCCAGTAAGTTACAGTATACAGAGCATGAAAAGTGCATCTATGCATGGAAGCTCCTGAGCCTGAATCTTCATAATGTCAGCCTCTTAGTAGGTCAAGTAGCACCTTACTCTGGGCCATGATAATCAACTGGCATCTGCAGAAATACAACGTGACATTCACTGCATGTCCCCTTCAGACATTTATGAGTTCATCACCAGCCTTATAAAGCAGTAGAGCTCACACTGAACACCATGACCTCTGAGTAGTACCTAGATGCAAACATCTTGGCAAATAGTTATTGATTTCAGACTTAGGAAGAGAGGACATTTTAGATTGCATTCCTTTCTTCAATGCCTGAAAGGCTTATGTGGGTGGGCACAGCAGGGACTGCTCCTTCTCAGACCTCCTCAGTCTGAGCAGGAATATTCAGTGCCTGAATTTCCCAGGCTGTCTCCTTTGGAAGTAGAGCTTCATAGGAAGTCTGGACAAGACCATAATTTTTTTTTTAATCTAAGTCTCTGGAATGATGTTTTGAAGCCTCCCTTGTTGGGTCTGTCATCACACAGTGTCTTTATTTTAGGGTCTGAGAGAGGTGCATAATAAAAGAAATACTTTGGCTTTTACCAGCCAGTGGGGTTATTCTTGGGGTGTAATACATGAAATACATTATCCTGTTGTGTACATAGGAGAGTGAGGTGGCTGGGGAAGTCACCTTGGTTTTACTTAGGCAGTTCTTGGCAAGGGCTAGGTAAGCATGAATTATAGCTGAAAATTAGTCCAGCCAAGCTTCTACGGAAGGGGTGGTTTGGTTTTTCTTCAGTACTTTCCATGTTCTAACAGGACAAAGTCAGGGAAGCCTTTCTGGGCTTGTACATGCTCCAAGCACCCCTCCTTGTTAGGCTCTTCTCTGCTTCTCTGGCCAACTGGTACAGCCTTTTAAAGTCACCACCATGCTACACTTGGAGCAGAATTATCTCTGTTATAGTCTCCCTGAGGTCAGTGAAAAGATGACACTAAATTTCTCGTAATGGATTTTCTGTCCAATCTGCCTGCGTTCATTTCTTCCTCTTGCCTTTGTCCATGGGCTCACTCAAAACCAGTGTGGTTAAGCTGGAACACTGGATTTGTGCAGCAGATGCCATGGGAGGCACTTAATGCTGGATAGATTGTTTTCTCTAACCAGTGTGTACATTAAGTACTAAGCTAAATCCTTTTGGATTAGATAAGTGAGAGGAAAAGAGACTATTTCTAGAGGGAATTTTCCTTCTATGCCCCTGATTTTTGTGTATTTACAATTTTGCTCTGAAATGGAATCAGTGTATTTGGCACACTTGATCTTTTCAATCTATTCCAGTTATTAAGATTTGAAGTAAGCATTGCAAGAAAGTGCTGATTGCTTCAGGATGACACTGAGCAGTCAGCCCAGCACTTTGTCACTGCTCAATCTGCCAGCATGCCAAGTGCTATTTATACCTTTCCCAGGTCCTGGCTGGAGAAACACTACAGGCTGGAATCTACAGATAGACCTCACATGAGCCCTGGCATTACCATTCACATGTTGTGTGTCCTGTAATTGCATCTATGTCTTTCACACAAATGCTCAGACATTCCCAAAAACAGCCTTCTTGAACACTCATTCAGGGTTATGAATTCCGCCTTCCACCTTAGGAAAAATCTCATTCTTTTGCAAGAAGAAGTAAGGACACATCAAAGATCCAAATGTGCACGGGAGCTTAAGGCCAGTTCTACCTTTGCAGTAAAATAGTTTATTCTGAAAATGTAGGGTTGGTTACTGGCTAACAGGGAGTAAGGAGTGTCAGGCAAACTCTCTTCTATTACCTTTTTCCACATCAGTAAAATACCAGAAGAACTACAACAATTGCTGCACACTTCTAATTATTTTTTTTAAATAAGAAGAAATACTGCTAGTGACTAATAAGATACAGGCTTGTCAGTTTATTTTGCTGAGAGTTTATTTAGCTCTCCTCTCTATTTCTCCTGCTTTTCTAGACAGTTCTGACTTGGTTCAATTTGCTGACAGGGACCTCAGCTGAGATCTGATGTGTGCACTGTACAACATCCTGCACTAGCTGCAGGATCAGGAATGAGTCTGTCCTTCCAACTCCAGTTCAGCTGAGGCTGGAAACAGCATCTTTGCCTGCAGGGAGGACGGAAGGTCAGCTTTGTATCACGCTTCACCTCTTGCTCTTAGCTGACACACAGCTCAGACTCTCATTTCACAGCTGCAGGGTGAGCATAGAAACAACAGCTCCTACAGGAAGGAGCAGAGAAACATAAAATGTTAGGGCAAAAGCTATTGTGTCCAGGGACATGGATTGAAATCTCCAGGAAAATCATTGTCTTTACCCCACACACTCAAATAGACATATATGTGCACATGCACTCACTGGGAGCCTTGATGCATGAATAAAAGGAACAAAAATCAATATGTTGCCCACATTAGGAAGATAATGATGGGTTATGCCTTGAGTCCTGGGATCAGCTCTCTAGTGTGTAGTGAGCAGAGCTCTTTCTAATGCTTTAGAGCAGTAAAAGTCATTAATATTTAAATATATGTGCCTTTTCTGTTCCACTTTTGCTGAAGGTGTGCTGTTATAGATCATACTATCCCAGAGACCAGTAAGAAAATAGACACACTGAGTGTCACGTTGATGTCTTTTTGTTGTTGTTGTTGGGTTGGTTTGGTTTGGTTTTGGTTTTTTTGTTGTTGTTGTTAATCCAGTTTCTTTCAGTCCTTCCTATCCCAGCAATTGCTGGTAGCACTGCAATGCTGTCCTTGTAAAAATTCTGAGATGGAAAACTGACAACAAGAAAAGCAATTGATACCAGATAATGCTGTCTCTCTGACTTTTGCCTGTTTGCCAGAACTCCACACTGTCTGGATTGGAAAGTTGATTTCTGCATAGCAAATGCAGAATCATAGCAAAGGGGTTTTGAAAGTACATCTTCATGGGTTTGGGCTCCTGCCTTGGTCTAATAATAGGTTATTTTAAGAAGCCGCTGCTGATTTCAGGATGTTTGAGGCTTGCAGGACATTGAATGAAAAGTCAATGAGTAATAGGAATAGAGAAATTTACTCACTCTACAAATGCATTTAGGTATTAGAACATTGTCCTACTTGAAGACAACAGAAAATGAATGGTGTCTGGCCCTGCAGGGGTGTGTGCACCAGGCTGTAGGTAAATCAGTGAGCCCATTTACATCCAGCACTATAAAATAGTTACCAAAAAGTCCTCTCATGAATGATGTGCACTTTTTTGCTTATAGTGATCTGTAGCAGTACTCTCATAACAGGGAGGACTGTCTGTACACTGTAGATCCTACCACCCTTCATAAATAAAGAAACTGATGAAGAAACTCAAGTGACTCACTCCAAACTCTCTGAAATGTGCAAATACTAATAGTGACTTTGTGATGGGGGATAAAATCACCCTAGTTTTTATTCCATGTTAATTGTTTTAAGAGTTATGGTGCTGCTTCACTAGTCTATATGTTCTCTGTGTCTGTGTTAAGTTCACTGTTCTGCTCTGTACCCCATTCCCCAGTTGCTGCTGCTTGCCCTATCCTGATACAATGTATCCCTAGTTTACCTCGGGTTACCGCTGCTCCCCGGGTTGCCCAGCAACCAACTACCTGCCTGCTCTTCACCCCTAGACTGCCGCCCACATGCAAATTATCTAGGCTCACAGGGGGCAAAGCTCCCTGGGAAGGACTGTGGACCCCGAAACAAGCCCCAAAACACCACTCCAGAACCGAACCGGGATCCCTGGAGGACAGCTCCACTGGGAGAAGACTTCCCACCAGCAAGCCAGGCCTCCAGCTCGCCGGACTCCTCGCCGTGACCTCAAGGACACTAAGTAAAGGTGACCTCCCCTAGACAAACTGAGCCAACGAGGACGGCGAGAGTTCCCTATACTCCCGTGAGGGCGAACTCCCGGCTCTGCTGCTACGGGCAACAGATCCAACGCGGACCTCCTCCCCGGCGGAGCAGCGGCGGCGTAGGCATTCCCGGCTCCCCTAATTATAATAAAGGCATCCAAAGGAGTTAACATCGGTCTCCTGCCCTTTATTATTTTTGTCACCCACGACAACTTCATTTGTGAAGGAAAAGAAGTGGCCGTTAGGAGTAATTAGTAATTAGTTTTAGCATGTTAGCTAGTAATTAGCACATTAGTTTTGTCTGGTATGAGGTGAAGGAGCAGAGAGAAGGGTGAGGAACTGGAAGTTCTTCTCTGTCAGTTCCCAAGGCAGGGCAAGGCACACACAGCAGGAGTCACTCTGCACAGGAGGGACCTTCTATGAGCTTTCCATGTGTGGAAGCCGTGAGCAGTTATAGTGTCTCCAGGGGCAGTGGTTGAAAACACTACATTTAGATCAGGTTCTACCTGATAGAAAGACCACAGAAATCACCACGAAGACTGTACTTGCCTTCAGTTGTTTCCTCTTTTGCGGGAATAGTGATTTCTCAACAGTACCAATAAACTGAGGTGCTGCATTCCTGGATAATTGCAGCTGCACCTGTGTGTCCATACTGGCCTTCTGCATCTGAAATCCTCTTCAGCAGTGTTATAGATGAAATCTGTTAATTTGTGCAGTTATAAAATATATGTTATAAAAACTAAGATTCAGGGCTGAAGCCCTGGAGACAGGCAGAGATTGCAACACACTCTGCCTGGCTACCAGGGAGCAAAGACTCATTAACATATGAGTACAGGGGCAGGACATCCAGTATCCACAAACAGTTACACCCAGCTACAGTGAAACTGCACTCTATTAGCATAAGAAGAGCTGTGGCTGGGACAAGAAATGGCCCATTCGCACTACACCTGGGCAGATCCACCCGAGTTCCAATAAATCCAATCAAGCATCTGGTCACTTCCTGAAACAGCTTTGTCCAACAGGACTGCAGGAGACAAAGAGCCACCATCAAGATAACCAGGACACATCACTGTGCATCCTCCACGCAGGAAAAGACATTGTCCACTTTGGAGCAGAGAAAGGACACCACCATGAATATGATTAATCTGAAAGGAAAGGAAGAATCTCTGCCCCGGGCCAGAAAAAGTGTATAAAAACAGACTGGACTGAGACTGCCTCATGAACTCAGAGGGACTTGCTGTCAGAGAGAGAGAGAGAGAGAGAGGGATAGTCCTGAGTTCACCCGGTGCCGACTCCCCGGGCTCGACGCTGTAACTCTTGATGAGGAAATTGATGACTGTATCTCGGTCATTAAATAAAATCTATCATCCCAATTATTAAATTTGGTTTAATTGGCTTTTCATTTATAACAGCAGTGTTACCTCCTGGTGGGTTGAGGCACTGCCTTGGGCTTTCCTTGGCCGTGTATGAGTTCCCAGGGGGATAATGTGACTGTTTTGCTGCTTTCTCATGCCAGCTCAGTCCTGCCACCTCCCTGTAGCCACACTGTGTCTGTGTTGCAAGGGTGCAGCAGCTGGCAGGAATGCTCAGCAAACACGGCTTACTCTGCTGCTGTACCCATGCAGGGAAACTGATTTGCTTCATCTTGAATTGAATTAGTTGCTCTTTATAAAATAACTCATTATTCTCATTGAACCACCAAGATTTTTAAACTTTGGGTTTACAGACAACTTCTTAAATGCCGGACTTGCAGATACTGAAAAGCAAAGTCAGGTTTCATTATTTATTAGTTCTTCTGACATCTTTCTGTTATGACAGGCTGGAAGGTGTTCTCTCTGAACCAGCATTAGTCGCACTTCAGCCCATCTTTGTCCTGCAGACGTGTTTGGCAAGCAGAGCGTTTGATGTGCTGTCCAGCAGTGGGGCAGTGTTGGGGGTTAGATTTGTTTCTTTTCTTTACTTATAGAACTTTTCCCTATAAGTTCCTAGGAAACTAACTACTGGGTACTTGTAGGTAGTTAAGCAGAACAAAGGGGCCAAAGGAGAGGAGTTGTAGCATCTGCCAACACTTTTTTTCTTTCTCAGGGGGCTGGGGGCAGCTGCTCACCCTTGCTTTTGGCTTTTCGGAGAGAGGATGACCAGGCTGCTGCTTGGGGAAAAGAACTCACTCCTGCTACAGAAGTCCAGCCTGGTCCTGTTTCTTCTGGTGTGGGGTGAGCCTCTGCTCCTGGGAGCAGCCACTGAACTGGGACCTGGTTATCCCCTGCCTCACTAAAGAGGGGCCTGTGGCTGTGCTGGGAGCAGGGTCGCTGTTGTCCTGCCCCCGCTGCTTCTTGGGCACTGCTCTGAGTCTTTTCACTGCTCTGTAGCCTGCAACCCCTGCCTGCTGAGACCTCCCACTCCTTCAGCCACAGCTGCGGAGTTTCTGATCCATCCCTTCCATCCCTTCAGCCACAGCTCCGGAGTTCCTGATCCATCCCTTCCATCCCTTCAGCCACAGCTCCAGAGTTCCTGATCCATCCCTTCCATCCCTTCCCGTCTCGGACAAAGCCTCCATTCCCGCGCGCTCCCCGAGCCCGCGCCACAGCGCCCCCTGCAGCCGCGGGGGGATCATCGCACCTGCCCTGCCCACCGGCAGCCACCAGCGCCCCTGCCGGCTGTGCCCGGAACTGCACCCAATGGGAACGTGCCGCGCTCAGGGAAGCTGTTCCTGGGTTCCTGCTTCTGGTTATTCTTAATGCTGTGGTTGTGGTTGTTTGTTTGCCTGGTTATTCGTACCAGTAAAGAACTGTTATTTCTATGCCCATATCTTTGCCTGAGAGCCCACTTAATTTTCAAAATTATAATAATTAGGAGGCAGGGGGTTTGAATTCTCCATTGCAAGAGAGGTCCTGCCCTCCCTAGCAGGCACCTGTCTTTCAAACTGAGACAGGCAGGGCGGGGCTGGGGCAGGGGGAGGGCAGCGAGGCCAGGGCACATCCCCGTGAGGGTTTCCCGGGACATTCAGGTGCAGGGGAAGTGCTGGCTCGTGCCTTCTGCGAGCACCAGTGATAACTGCTCAGTAACTTCTGCCATCACAGCTCAACTGTATGCAGGGGGTTGAAAATAAATAAATAAATGATCAGTTGTGTCTTTTTTAAACATAATCCCACCCAAAATGTGTGTAGGGAAAGGTGACTGGTAATTAAAATATGGGTGAGAAAAATCATGCTTGAGCAAACAAAGGTCCTGACATCCAAACTGCTGATGGTTTGGAAATAAACAAAATGCTTAGAGAAGAATAAAAGTAACAGATTAGTGATCAAACCACAGAGATTTCTGCTAAGAAAAGCTCATATTTTCTGTTTATCTATGTTTTAATTTTAAGAATTCCAGACATATCTGCATTTTTACTACCTGTGAGTATCAAGCACTTTCATAAGCCCATTCATGTTGACTCTTACATTAGTTTATTTAGAGATGGAGAGTATTCTGTTATGAAGTATATTTAGTTAGCACTGTTTTACCCTTGTGTGCATTACAGTGTTTTAAGAATATTGAATTTGAATGCTCCTTCAGCCTTGTGAGATCTTTCTATAATTCCTTGCAGCCACATTTAGATTTAATTACCTGAAATAACTTTCTATCTTTATCAAACCAATCAAGCAAGTTCCTTATTCAAGTCACTTAACTCTGTGACTGCGAGGCAATTCATCTTTGAGACAGACACTTTGAATGTGTGTATGTTTTGAATACAAATACAGATTTTCATGCTGTTATTGCTGTTATAGCATCATGCTGCTAATGATGGTATAGCATTGCTAACCTTTTATTTTTCAGATTTAAATGTCTAAATAAAATGACAAAGGCTGAAGTCCAGGCCTTTAAAAGTACAGTTACACCTGTGGATAATGAGGACAGGAACCTCCTGTGTCCAGTATCAAACTTCTCATGTGTGCACAGGGACCACACAAGCTACTCAGACTTTCAATTTCTGTTCTTGTTAGTTAATGCAGTTCTTGCATTTAGAGATGAATACACATTTCCTCTGGAAATTAGGAAATAATACTGAAAACACATTTATTTTAGATATTTAAGGACAGAAATTAAGTTGCAGTATTGCTTTTTGCACCCATAACTTTAGATAACTATAATTCAATGTGTTGAAGTAATCTAAATATTGTAAACCCTACTGATTGTGGCAGTAGGAGGGGTTTTGGTAACAGTTGATAATATAGTTATAAGTTTTTGTACTGGTAAAATTGATTTAAAAAATCAAACCACTGCTGGGAGAGCAATCACAAATTAACTTCACAGGGTAAACTTGAAAATAGTTTTTAATTCTTTATGAATTGTAAAGAACAGAAAGGGTTGTTTAAATCATAAGGAAAGTGAAGTCTCCTCTCCATAAAGATACAATAAAATGTGAGTAATAAAGCATTAATAATTCCTATTTCCTCACGGACTATCACCTTGAAATGGTTTCAGCAAGTACAGGCTTGGATGAAAAAGGTAAAACTCTTTGGAGGATGAATGTTTTTAAAGAGAACTGAAGTCTCTTACAGGAGGCAATAACTGATATAAAATCAAGAAAATTGGATGGAAGGGTGCCCCTCCTGGTTTATGGCAGCCTGTAAGTGCAGTGGGATGCTCAGGATATGCATCCGGGAGCAGCCATCCATAGGCCATTTGTTTCACCTGAAGGAACGCACTCCAGACATGGCACCATCTACCCCAAGCACTCCCCAGTTTGTTTGACACGAAGTACTTAGCTTTGCCACCAGCAAAGCCTCTGACTGTGGAACAGCTCCTGTGGGTAAAAAGCGGCTTTGTTCTTCCCTGGGGGGTCTGTGTCTGAGGGGCTGCCCGGAGCTGGGGGGGCAGGGCTGGGCCATGGCACATGACATGAGTTTGTGCCCCTGTGTGAGCTGTCTGAAGCTGAAATTTGCATATATAATAGCTCTGGGCTTTCTTTTTGCATTGTATGTGAGGTTGCGACCTGAACAAACCCAGGAAGGATTTCTTGAGACCATCAGGTTCTTTTTCACTTGTGAGAACAAATCCATTTTCTAGTCTATGAAGTTAATTCCCTAAGTTGCTGTCTCTGCTTTGTCCTTTTTGATTACTTCATCTGAAAGGCAGTGGCTATATTAAATAAACCCCTATTAAAGGGGTTTGGAATGTCTCTTTTCTAGCACATCCCCAGGGAAAATTATTTAAGAAAAATAGAGAGAAGACGACTTGGCAGCACTAATTCAACATTAGCTGCCAGTTATATTTGTGTAGGGTCAATATCACACCCAAAATAATGCAGGATGACTTAATTATCTTTTTTCCGATGGTGGCCTGCTTCCCTTTCTGATTAGCCCACCTAAGAGCATAAAACAAGCAGAGAAAAGAGGAAGATACTAGCCAGCTCCTTTTATGGTTTGGGGGTTTTTTAACATTGAACGCTCAACCTTAAGAAGTGGGACTTGATTTTGCCCCTCAGGCGTGATGCATGCAAGCCACATTGCCTATCCAGAGGCCTTTTGACCCACATGAGACAGGTCTGTTTTTCTTAGCCTGGTTTGTAGATGGTGCTTTTAGCAGTGATGACAGAGGGTGACAGTGAACCGAGGGAAACTCATCACAGTTTATCCACAGTACCTCACCTGAACTGCTTCTGCATGTGCAGGACTGCAAGCAACTAAGCTTGCTTGACTGGATAAAGCCATGATTTAGTAGTCAGTGTAAGTAAGAAGAGGATTAAATTGTGACATGAACTGTGGCATGGCACTGGCCAGAGTTCATTTTCGGGGCTAAGCTTCATGTCAGCTCACTTCAGGACTGACGTGCACTTGGCAGTGCATTAATTTGAAAAGGATAAACCAGTTGTCACCCTTTGCACTGCTTCTCCCCGTGCTAGTGAGCTCAATGGGCCACAAATCAGCACCAGACAGCAGCAATCTCTAGCCTGAAATATGAGTGAGTCAAAACTGAATGTGATTTGCCTTGAAGTGCAAGACTGAGGAAGGCAGTGGTGTGGGAGTGGGTTTGTGTGCTGGTGTCTGCAGGGAATATCAGTCCACAGGGGCAGGGCAGGCAGCAGGGAAAGAAAATGTATCAAGAATGGCAGCTTAATCCACTGCCAATTGCATGTCATTTTAGATGGCAGGCTGGGGAGCTTCAGTGGGAAAATCAGAGGTTCCTTGCAAATGAGCTTCTCTTGTGTATTTTAGTTAAGATTAAAAATGTGTTTCTTCATTTCTGTGGAAAAGAGTTTAGGGTTTTCAGGTCAAGAACATTTAAGTCACATAATCTTTTACAAAGGTAGTTACATGAGTGCTCACCCTGGTATCTAGAGCTGTGCTTTACAGAGCTGATGCTCACAGCATTAAAATGAATGTTTTACTGTTTTTAATTTTGCTCATAAATGTGTAAGAGTTGTCTCAATTACTGTATTCATACTACAATGACTGTTAATTTTTCTTTCTGCCAGATGTGAAAAGAGCGGGCCACCCCTGTTTTTACATGTGTAATAAGAAGCAGTGAGAAATGCACTAATGTTCCTTTTTGCATTACAGCTCTGAATATTGGCTGTTTACCCAGTAGCTTTTCATACAACTACTTGTTTATTAGTCTGATTCAGTTGCAGTTTCTTTGCATATACAAACTTAAGTAATTTCAGATAATTCAGCAGCTCCCTAATCCTGATAACTTTATCATTTCATGACTAAAGGATTTTAGCTTTTACTATTTTTTCTTTATCCTGTATCTGTGTTATTTAAAAAAGTCATAGAAATAGTAGAGAAAATAAATAGACATGCAAAAACTTAAAGCTTATTGAATATAGAAAGATGTGTGATGTATTTGCAGTGGTAAATTTTTGCAGGAGCAAATACAAGTTTTCCAGGTATATTTCCAGATAAGTTTTAGTTTTCCAGGTATATATGGAAGACATTGGTTATATGACCAAAAAAAAAAAAAAGTATTTTAATTCAGAAATTGCATGTAAGGTGTTTAGTGTAATCCACACGTGACCAGCTGAAGGAAGACTATGCAGTGAGCAGTAGCCCTTCAGGACAGCTTGAACAGTGTCAGGACACCAACTGTAGGACTGACTCGGGTCTGCATGATTTTGGGCACACTGCCTCCACCCCATCACTTTCATCTTCCCTTTGACCTTGGCTATATCTTTTCTGTTTATGTTGTGGATGCACTATGAGTCAGATTCCCTTTGATGAAGTGCTTTTGCTGTGCAGTCGTTATCTCTGCTTCTGAAATAATATTTCATTAAATCTGCCTGGATGAGAGGCCTCTCTCAGACTTCTAGTTTAGGAGCCATTTGAGACAAGCAGATCTTTTTTTATTCCCCAGTCTGCCATTTTTTCCCAATGATTTTTAATTGGAGCTGAATTTTCAATGCAATCAGAGAAATATTTTATTTTGCTTTGCAGTGTTATCTCCTCCTTATGGTGTATTAATGCTGCTGAAGTAACCACTCTTCAAATAGGTTCCCCAGCCAGGGGCTTGGAACCCTCCTCCAGCCCCTGCTATGAGGGAGAGTATCAAGGAGCCCCTGAGCTTTAGGTGCAGAGGAGTGGTGGTGTTTGTTTTCCCCTGGGGAATTTAGGGTTACTGTTACTGAATGAGATCCTAAAGGGAGTGTGAAAAAATGCCATTATCAGCCATGTGTTGTACTGGTTTGGTCAGGGGCTGTGGGAGGGGAAGGGACTTGCTAGTGGGCAGTGAAAAGACAGGCAAACAGAGGGTGCTCTCTCCATTCTTAAAACTAGGTCAGTCCTCAATAGACAGCATTTTCATATGTCCCATAACAGATAAACTCCAGAGTGCAATACATCTTCTCTGAATATAAATGGACTTGTGTTAGTTCTGTAGATGTGGGAACCTACATTGGACTGCACTCTTATTTTAGCACTTATGTTTTCCCAGCTCCTGCAAAATGCTGGACATTAACTCATTGGAGAAGTTTATGACTTGTCTTCGATTTACTATCTCAAGCACTGCAATCCTGATTAGGTTTTGCAACAAATATGTGCAAATTATGCTATGAGTTTTTCAAATGGCATTTCCATGCTTGTAGCTCCTGGCTGCTATCAACATGCAGAAATGCCCTAACATTCAAAAAGCTTTGGCCAACTTCACCAGAATGACTGGCTAAGAGCAAACTGCAACATTAAAGCTTCATTTCATTGGAGCTGCAGGCTTTCATATGCCCATTCAGCTTTGGCACGACCCCTTCAGAGCTGGAGTTGCACCCTGAGATGCAGATTTTTCATCGTGTGCTAGGTTTGTTCATGTAGTTCACTGGAGAGTAAACCCCTGGAGTGATCCTGAGGAGTGAAATGTCAGTAAGGCTGGAATCCTTATGTGTTTAAGCCCAGAGATAGCACTTAATGTGTTTGTCTTCCTGTGTATTTGTTTATTTGGGGTTTTTTTAAACAATTGGTAAAAGTGAGGTCTTGATTTGCTTGGGAGGCCTTGAATCTCATCTACTGGCCCTCTTGATCACATTTGGTCACTTGATAAAGAGAGGGCATGTCTTTAAAAACAAAATTCCCACTTACAGGTTCAAATATTTCTTTACTGTCAAAATACCAATTAAAAAAACCCTCAGAACCCAAATATATAGACTTGATAAAATTTCTAGCGTCAAAACACCCTGCAGCTCTACATCAACTTCTCACAGACCGGTACATAAAAGACCACAAATAATTGAGTAGTAAATAAATCCAGATTGGCTACTGGCATTAAAATATTAGTCTGTAATTTATAACTTTCAATGTGCAGTCAGTCCACAGTAATTTATAGTGCTGTGATTTGTTCCAGCTTTCCTTCTGGGACCGTGGTTGAGAGGAAACTATGTACTAGCCTTAAGTTACTGTTCTGTCATTCATCCATTGCAATGTCCTACTGGAATATTTTATATTTTTACATTTGCCAAGGCACCATGTCTCAAAACAGACACCTGAAAATAAGAAACTAAGTAGGGAAATACAGAAGGAGAAATGAATCTTCTCTCAATAGCCCAAGGCTGAAAACATTTGAAGGAGAGTTCTCTGTAGTGCTGGTTGTTGCAGCAGCTCTTGGATGCCTTGGCTGAGAACTGGACATGTCTGTGCTAGGCCACATATGCTGAGTGCTCTTCCCTCAGCTTTCCCCTTAGAATACTCAGCCTTTTGTTCACAGTTTGTGATGTTGCCTCAGGGCTTACCTCCCACCAGGTTCTCAGGCACAGGGAAGGCAGGAAGAGGCACGAAAGCCCAGGAAGGTCCCTATTGATGCAGTTGCTGCTGCTGTTGTTGAATTTATTTGTCAAGTGCCAGCAGATTTCTTGGTGCTGCGCCAGAGGGATGCTTCCTGTTGTCTTGAGTTTAAAAGCTAAGTGCCACCTTTGTGAGCAGTACAGCCTTTATTGATGCTTTCAGCTGTTTATTGTAATTGCAGTAACAGCAAAAACCATTACAGCATCTGATCCTTGCCAAGCAACTGGATACTAATACATTGCACCACTGCAGAAAAGGCAACTTATGGATAGGATATTATTAGTGTGCTTTTTAACTTGGGGATGATCTGAAAGAATCTTCCTGTGAGGTATTTGACATGGTGGTTTTGAAACAAGAGAGAGTAATGCTGGATTTGAGTAGAGGTGAGAGCTGGTGCCGGGAGCATGGAAGGAAGTGAACGATAAGAGGACAACTTCGGAAGACAGCTGGAAAGGAAAGTCTGGTCAGAGAAGAGGCATGTTTTGCAGAAGAAATAGGGTCATAATTAATATATGACCTATAGGCAGCCCCATGAAATAAAGGAAATAATGGAAAGTTAGCATTGTTAAAGGAGGGAGCTGAGCTTTTATGCTTCTTTGTGCCTTTGAGAAATATCTTGCTTCATGAGTATTGGATTCCTTCCAGAAAGGATAATACCACCCAAAAGCCTCAGCTGTGCCTGCACTGCTGTGGTGCCACAGGAAGCCGTGGCTGCCCTGCTCTTCACTGTGTCTCCACAGCAGCAGCAGTTCTCTTCCCTACAGTGTGCTTCCTTTGGCTCTGGGGCATTCTCAACAGCACTGTAAATAATGCATCAGGACTGTCCACCTTCATCATAGCAGACACAGTGGAAAGATACTTGAGGAAACTGGAAACTTGCCTTTTTTCCTCTGGATCTTTCCAAATGCTTCTGAGACTCACGTGGTTGTTTCTTCTCCTATATGTACATAGACATTAAGGTGGGGTATCATATTCACCACTGCTTTTGAATATAGGGAATGGAGCTGATTATGTTTCAGCCTTCCTAGGAAAGGTCTCATCTGATTTCACCCACCAACTGCTGTGTTGGGTCCTGTGCAGTTCTGTAAGGTGAAAACAGAATAAGCAAGGGATGTCATTAAATCAATTGTAAAGACCTTTACTGGGCTTTTAAGAGCTTAGGAACAGATTTTCTGCAGTGTAATTAAGCCAAATGTTACACAATATGTTTGCAAATAATTTACTCCTTTGTGCTTCAGGACTTGGAAATCACATCTTATGGTCCTGCTCCAGTACATACTGATATACAGTTATTCCAGGCAGGACAGTTTATACCTGCAGAAAGCTTCTCTGCATTAACTTCATTAAAAAACAAAACAAAACCAAAACAGACAAACAAAAAACCCCTAATACTTTGCAAAAATTCAGAAAATGTGGAACTTTGTATTATCAGGTAGTACTCTTACTATTTTTCATAGCAGCCTTCATTTGAATGTCTTCTGAATATGCTTTATTTCAGGACTACTATAAACCAAGGTGCAGAATAAATATACAGGTAGGAAGAACCTGAAAAACTTAAGAAGTTGGGCCTTGCCCTATGACACCACAGGGTCTGTTCAGCTGTGGGTGAGTCAGAGGCTCTGGAGCCAGTATTGAGTGTAATCCTGGTTGTGCAGTGACCTCTAGAGCTGGAGAGATGACAGAGGCTGCTCTGAAGCTCTCTGCTGCCCTGTGACTGGCATCTGCAAGTGCAACCCACATGTCAGAAGCAATCTGCCTAACTGGTGCAGAGAAACCTCAGGGCTTCCAGAAAAAGTTAAACTTGTAACAACCTGTCCCCATTTTGTTATGAATGACAACCATGAGATAGCTTACATGTGCCAGTGACATCAGTGTTGTAAAAATACCACAGATACATTCTTGACAAAACCCAAAAAGGAAACCTAAAAATGTACAATGATGGCAAACTTCTGTATGTGCAACACAGAATTCTCAGCACAGTTGGTTCCAGAAGTTTAGCTACAGATTGTTTTACTTAAAATTATTTCTACTTATTGCTCAATTTTCTTTGCTATGACTTCTTTTATTTCCTGTGCAAAGCTTTTAGATCATGGCTTCTGGTGAAGTGCTGCTGATAAGCAGAGATTTGTCAAACAGAAAATCCCCCATCCAGAGGTGATGGTTGTTATATACACTGTGACACACTGTTAGGTTTTAAATAGTTTAAAATCAGAGCCTTGTTGCACTGAGTGCTGCTGTATACTGTAGAATATCAACCCCAGTCCAAGGAGCATCCATTTGTAGTGTCCCACATGGGGACGCCAACTGGTGAAGGAAGAGTATTCTCTCTCTGCAAGATGGGCAGGGAGCAGCTTGGCCTGATCATGCAGGAAGTCTGGAGCAAATACAGTTTTTAATCGAGCTGGTAAACTGCATCGGAGTGGTAATCTCAGCATTGTCCTCTCTTTTGAACACTAGGTTTGAAATTCTCCAGAATTACAAAGTTGTTGTATATTAAGCCAGGACAGATTAACGACATCCTCAAAGGTTTTAGCAGAATTTCCACTATATCCAGGTGAGGTATAATTATGTTATGCTCATGGAATAAGCTTCTCTGTTCCAAGCTAACGTAGTCACATAGTTCCTGGTTACAGCAAAAAGAATTTAAGGAGTGTTACAAGCAATCCTTGCAGTAATGGTCTGACTTTCCTGTACCATTACTTCAAGCTGTTCTCTCCTCTTGGCTCACACACAGACCCCTCTGTCAAAAGGTCTGGTGATGTTTGGCCACAAATGTGCTTCTCCAAATAGGTGTGTTGGCTAAAACTTGATTTTTGCTTCCTCCTTTCTTGTTATCTGATCTATTTGCCATGGTGCTAGTGGCACTTCGGTGCCTTTCCATACTTCACCATCCACAGAAAAGCAGGCAAGCTTTCTGACAGGTCAGGTGCAGCAGAAACTGGGATTACAGCCAAGTGCAGGCAGTGCCACCAGGGCAGCCGTGGGACAAGCACAGCCTGTGGGGTCAGGTTCTGTGCTGCTTACACCTGGCTCAGGCTGCTGTGCCCAGGCACTTGTGCCTGTCAGACATTCGCTCTGAGCAGCTGCTTCCTCACATCTTTCAAACTCTTTGGAACAAAGCCTGCAAGTTCAGTAACAGAGAGACATACGGCACTTAGAATGGCAATCCTGCTGTTCTTCTGTGCTTCTTTCTGAATGAGTAAAAACCAATCATGATATGCTATTAATTAGCACTGACAGAGGGACAAGGAAACTGGCCTCCCGATGGGACACTTACTTATCAAGGAAAAGCATGTTCCCTCCTTTTGCAGATGAAGTATCTGAGGTGTGTAACAGAGTGTGTGCTATGGGTGTTGTACAGTCAATGGGCACCACAGAATGCTGGATGGGCTCTGCCAAAAGGCTTCAGACTGTGGGTTCTGCCCCAAGAGCAGCCCTGTAAGCTTTGTAAGATACACACAGCTTCACAGGATGCTATGTAGTCAGCCTGGTTCTTGTCTTTCAAAACCAGAATAATTACTGTTTCAACACAAACACTGACTCTTTTTTTGCTTCCAACAAGATTTCCTTAAAAACATGTTGTAAAAACAAAAGAAGTAGCAAACTAGAAATCAAAGGTGTTACTTGACATGTATCAAATGTTACCTACTTCTGCAGGGCTCAAAGCATGCTCAGCATGGCTCTCAATTTTTCATTGCCCAGAATGAAAACAGCACATTTTTCACAGAGCAAATATAGCAAAAGTAAGCAAGAAGAGGGTCTGGTGAAGCAAATGCTTGATATAGTCAAGGGCTCAGTTATGCATCAGTGGATTCAATTTACAGAGTAGAGAGCATCAGTCTTGGACAAAGTCAGTCTCCCACACAAGAGCACTAAAGTACATGCTGACAGATTGAATTAAGTAGAGGGCTAGCCAGAAGTCGCTTATTCCAAAAGGTAATTTGATTCACTCCTACAGAAATTAGACTCCTGGAGTGGATTATTTACGTCTCTTGCTTGAAACCACTTGGAAGGTGCAGGAAAAAAACCAAACCAAACATGTTTATTGTTGAGTTGCTTGCTTTGTGGCGAAAACCTTTCCACGGATACAAGTGTATCTCTTCAGAAGTAACGGAGTGAGCAGAGGCCCCTGTACACTTGGTTTACAGAATGTAAGCATGTTTGACTAGGTCAGTGATAATTTTTTCCCCAGATGTGTTTTGATACAAGTGAGCAGTTTGTGTGACATTTCTTCAATGCAGGTGGTATAAGCTTCTCTGTTCCAAGCTAACATAGTCACATAGTTCCTGGTTATAAGCAAAAAGAGTTTAAGGAGTGTTACAAGCAATCCTTGCAATAATGGTCTGACTTTCCTGTATATAGGATTAAAGAGCATCACAAACCATTTTTATCTGCTTCTCTTCATTACAGGGCCAAGAAAATCTTATTTGTGAGAGTGACAAAGTTGGCCCTTGTGTTCTTGGTACTATGTGCACTGCTTTATTGCACAGCATCAGGCACCACGAATTACAAAAGAACAGTGTTGAAGGCTCAGAATGAAGTTGGTAGTGTTTCTCTTTGCTTCTGTGTGACAATAAAAGCTCTTGTACGACTGCAGTCTACCTACTTGTGACCCTAGGAAACCAATACACCTTCTCCTCTGTTGTTGCAGACAACCAAATTCTGGCTTTCAAGCATTCCTCTATGGGCTTGTACATCTGAACTGGTTAGGTTTGTTCCCATTACTGCTGTTGGAAGGAGGATTATCTTCCAGAACCACCTGTCAGATTTGGAGATTTTTGCTTTTCTGTTGGAAAAACATTTATAGATGCAGAATGCATCAGGCAGCCAAAACGAGAAGATTTTTGCTTCAAATGCAGAGGACTATAGAGTTGCAGTCAAACTGCCTCAGCCCTTCGGTGTGACTGAGGCCTTGAAGTTCCATCTCAGATCCTGGATGATGAAACACTGGTTTGCTGCCAAAAGAAGGGAAACTGCATTTATCTCTGGTGTGTTCTGCTAGAAGAGCTGCCATCAGTTTCTGTTAACTGACACAGAGGTGAGCAGACACAGAGTGAGTTGTGGCGAAGCACTCTGTGTTCTGTGGCCTTTCACAAGCCTCCCCACCCATACATAAAAGGCCTGGAGATGGCTTGGATCTTCTCCAAAACACAGTGCCTCATCTTATTCCCCCAGCTTCATTCCTCTAATGAGTTCGCAACTCCACCTGAGGTTGGTAACAATGCCCTGACACCACACCTTATTTTTCTGTGGCCTGAGCAATCTGCTTGGCACATGATCTGAGGGTCAGGCTGTTGCACTGAGCTGTGCAGTGTGTTTTGTAGATATTTTTCACTTGGTTGTTGGCAGGGCCCCAGGCTACTGCGGCTTACTCCATTGACTCTTTCACTTGCATTTCCAATTTTCTGTGCATGAAAGCTCAATCTATCACAGGCAGCCTTTCCACTGGCCATTAATTCTCACTGACTGGCCGATTGACTGGGCTCCCATGCTGCATCACTTTGGAGGTTAATAGGATTACTAGAAATGCAAGAAACAGCTCACAAGGCGACTTAAAAAAAAAATACAAAAGGAAGGAATGAGGTGATAGCCAATTTGTCAATATTCATACAGTGAGTGAGTTCACCTCCTCTGAGCTATCCAAAATTGCATTTGACTGCCTTAATGGACCTATTGTCATTTTGATTGACAGCTCTACAGCAGACTCTAATGAAGGTGGTATAAATTAAATGAAGTTGTAATGACAGTGGTGGCTCAGGGCTGTCAGCAGGGTACATCCAAGCTGCAGAGCAGGTGTGGCCCTGAGGCTGTGCTCCAGCCCAGCCCTGGCAGCAATTCCTCCCTGGCTGCATAGGAGGCTCTGTTACCCGGGCCCCCAGAGCCTCTCTCAGGGCTGAATGCTCACACTGTGTGCTCAGTCTGCTCTGCAAGCAGCAGAACATCTCTGGGCAGACAGAGAAAACGGTTATGTGCGATCCCTATGTGTGATTCCAAAGGCAGCAGTATGTGTGAGATTTCCCAGAGCCACAGGAACAGAACTGTTTCCAGATCCATCTATGTGTAACTCCATATGCCAATCCCAGAGGGAGTGCAAGCTTCTGAATTTGTGCATACTCACATGTAAGAAGAAAAGTAGTCATGAGGATGACAGGTGCAATTTGAATATGTAGATAAGGAGAACTTCTAAGATTGATAGTGGTAGGGGATAATTTGGGAACTGAATAGATCATTCCTCTCAGAACAGCACTTTTAGACTCTCTGCATGCATAGATTTTCATACCAGGAACAAAGTCTGTAGGCAAAAAAGTGTTGGTTTATATTTTTACAAATAGAGTTATATGACAAATTGATAGTTGTGCAGTTCATAATTAGTCAAATTAGAATCAGATATCCTTTCATCAGATGGGTTTCCTATGCAGGAATAAGCTTTTCTGATTTAATCCTATGCACACATACTGAGGACAAGTAAACAAGGTAGCTAAAATGCTAAAGCTTCTCTGTGAGAAAAAGGCTCACACTCCATTTTGAAAGTTCTTCTTGTTTTATGGCAGTGCAGCCAGTCAGGCAGTTCTTGTGTGGATCCTCAGAGCCTTTCTTTTCCTCTTGGGTTTGTTATCTAAATGCACTGAGCTAAGTACAAACAAACAACCTCATCTGCTGGACTAGTAATAAGTCAGCAAACTGCCATCTTTTACCATGCACAGCTCTCATAGGAACCCTATTTTTTCATTTATGAATAGGCAGAAAAGGATGAGTTTAGAAAAAAATATGTCAGCTGTAACAAAATGAGACAACCAAACACAGATGCTGAAACTGATGAGCTTCATTAATATTTCTGTTAGGCTAAAGAGGCTGCATGTAGAAGTTTATATAGTTTCAGGGCAAAATGAGGTTTATATAGTTTCCTTTTGCACAGAGCAAAAAAGTAAGCTTTTAGTCTTGTTAAGTTAACAATAAAGAGGAAAGAAAAGCCAAATCTTCAGGGGGGCATATATTGTGTGTTTGCTGTCTACAGATACGTGCACTGAGCTGAACAGGTTTCAGAGGCACAGTTCAAAGAAAAAAGAGCTACCACAGCACTGCAGGTTATGTGGGGTGATGCATTCCCTTTACACACTGATTTTTCACAACTGCATTTGAGGGGAAGGAAAATTCACGTGGGCAAACCTAACTTTGGAAGGAAAAAAATGAGCAATCCTTCCAAACTGAAGTAAGTTATACACTCAAAGTAATAGCTGCTAGTCCAAACTTAAACATGGAAATTGCATGAGAGATTCAGAGACAGTCTGAAATTCATATTTCTCTTGTGGACCAGTGCTGAGTCAGGAGTGTAGGTACCACGTTGTGCAACACACAGCCCCATCAGCCCCAGCTGTGTCTGTAGTGCAGCAAAGACATCACAGCAGCTGACACAGAGCAGAGCTGGTGACACCAGGGGTTGGCACAGCCCCTCATCCACATGCTGAGCTACAGGCAGGGCTGGAGCTGCTCTGTGGATGCTCCCAAACAGCAGCTGCAACCTGAGCACTGCAAACCCAATTGGCAGTTGGACAGCATTTCCTTCCACTGCTCCATGTTTCATTTGTATTTAATTTATACTGTCTTTAAGGACTAATTTCATTGCCAAGGGAGTCTGTCTGAGGAACCTTCTTTCACAGACGCGTAAGGGAAACCCTAATAGAAAAGCAGGTATTTAACCAGTGTGTCTAACCGCTGCACCAGTCTTGAAATGGATCACATTTTGATTTCCGAACCATTTCTGTGTCTAGAAAATGGATGGGGTTTTGTTTGGTGTTGGAATAACTTCCTTGGACTCTTATAATCCAGAAACCATTGGAGTTTACATGTTTTTTTTCAGTAAACAGCAGGAAGGAAGTGATAACTGTGTTTGCCTTCCATTTCCTTATGGAGTGGGAAGCAGCTGCAGATCTGAGTACAGTGCTCTAGCTTTGCTGTTGCTGCTGATTGTATTATCTCTGGATATGCAAGTCTTGCAAATTTTGTATCTGCAGAGCTTCTAGAAATACTCTAATGACATTTTATGATTTTATTTTTGCCTCATTGGCTTATGAAACGTATGTTAATAGTGTAAGAGGATTTTAAAAGGGTACATACTGTTTATTAAATATCTCCAAAGAGTTGTAGAAAAACAGTTCACCTTGGCAATGAAGGTTATTTTTACCAAGATAAATTTGTTTGCTTTTAAAGCTGATAAAGTGATCTCTTGGTGTCTGATTTATGGTAATGACTTGTACTTTGACTTGCTCTTTGTCTGTATACCTGTGTGGGTTTTTTTACAAGAATCTTGACATTTTTCTGAAATTAAAGAAGAGTTATGTTGGGAAGGGAATTTGTGACCTTTCCTTCTTGGGCAGAAAAAATAATGTGGACAAATATTTTCTGTCAAATACTGAGATTTTCCAAGAGCCCTCAAAAACTCTGCTCTCCTGAAAACAGAGCAACAGTGAAGAATTTCACATTTAGAAAATAGCACAGTAAAAGGAGTTTTCCAGTGACATATGCTATTAATATATTGTATGGTTTTGAGCAATTCTTCATGAGGTCCTGAATCATGTTATAAAACCACTAGGAATAATAGTACTAAAGATCTAAAGAGTTTATGAGCCATCTAAAAATCCATGTCCACTTCTGTACCCAGTTTAACTGAGCCTCAGGGAGTGCTGGAAGGTTCTAGCTCAGTAGATGACAGGTCCTAGGAAGCTTTCCTAGCACATTTGGAAAATAAACTATTAGAGACCAAAAAGCCCTGAAGGTTCCAGTGGGCCAGAAGTGACTGTAGTCACTCCTATTGGCTCATCTAGTGGAAATAGATATTCTCAGACAGATTTTGCTCTTCCTGCCTGTTTTAAATCCAGAACTTCACTGAAGTGGAAGGAGAACAGGTGAGCTGAAAATGAGGCCTTATGGATTTACCCTGCAACAACTCTCTTTTTTTTGCAAACATTGTGAAGCTCAAGGCCCTGTGGCTGCCTGCAGGCTGCAGTTTTGCTGGAGAACTTCCCCAGCTGCTTGTCTGCCCTGGAACTCTTGCTCTCCCCAGAGTCCTGAGTGCTGCCACATCTGCTGCAGGAACACTTTCCCCAGTTGCATTCCTGATCTTGGCTCACAGCATGCAGGTCCTGGCTGTAAGTTCAGTGGAACTGTGCTCAGGTCTGTCTTTTGAGCAAGACTCAGACACTGCCTGTAGCTTCTTTTAGTTCAGCGAGCCTTGGGGGGCAGCTGCAGTTAACTGGCACCCAGCTGCTCCTGGAAGAGGGGAGAGAGTAACAGAGCAGTTGGGGTCATTCAAAAATAAAATCATCCCAGGAGATACAGCTTCTCAGAAACTTCAGAGTAGCAAGCAGCTGGATCCTTGACTCTTGAGAAATACGGTTTCTGCTGTTCTTGCGTCACTGGGGCAGGACAGGAAAGAATCTGTCACTGCATTGAGGCCATTCCTTTAACTGTCATTGTTTCCATGTCCAGTACTTCGACATCTGCCTTTTGTTCCCACAGTAGCTCAGATTAGCAGCTCCTTCCTTTAGGGAGCTTTTATATTGCAAAAATAATTTTCTGGTTTGCTATTTTTGCTGCAGACATAATGTAAGCAGAAAATTATGGGGCTTGCATGCCTGGAGTGAGACTTCACTTAAAAATTTCATTCAGTTACACAAAGAAAATCCCAAATTCCATGTTTGTATGTCCAGCTAGGAAAGTGCTTTTTAAAATTCTAGTAATTATTACGTATTTTAGTAGTCTATCTGTTTCATCTAATCTGGTCTTTTCTATTTTACTCCATAAACTCTATACTGGGTGGAGAAAGGGACATGGTTAAGTCTTGTGCTTGTAGAAATTATTTATGTGTGCATGTTCTCCCTCCCACCTGATTCCCCACTTTTTCTTTATCTGAATTGCACCATGACTGATGATCTCACTTCTACCAAAGTCAAGAAAAATACTGCTGTTGGCCTCCCTGTGCACATAGGGTAGGAATGGTCTGTGTAATCTCTTTCTTCCACAGGGAAGAAAGAGTTGTTCTATCAAAATCTCCCTTTGGCCATAGCCATCAGGGAAAATAGCACTAGCAGCATTTCTGGATGGGTACTCTTGTGGCCACATCAGCTGAGTGTGTCCTGACAAGCTTCTCCAGGCCCCAGTGACTCCTTTCCTCCTTGTCCCTCTTTCCCTCCCTTTCTCACTTCCAAACTGGGAGGCTTCAAAACACTTAAACTGTGCCTTCTGTGGGTTAAGAATATGGTCAAGGTTTTTTAAGACTGTTAGTCCAAGAGCAGGGAGTCTTGCATGGGGGAGAGGAGTGTCCTGAGCCACCTTGGGTGTGTGAGCTAAGCTGTGGTGTGGAGCCCTGGGGCTGTGCTGGCGGTGAGGGAAGGGGACACGGCCAGCTCTGCTTTACCTGGGAAAGAAAGGCCTCTCCCTGCAGGTTAGGGCAGTGATTGTTGTTCTCAGCTCCTCTGGCTGCCTGTGCACGTGTTCCCAGGCAGGAGCTGATGGCCATGTGGTGCCTGAAGTGAAGGCTGCAGTTCCTCTTTGACTTGGACTAGGCTTCTCTGATACTTCCCTCCCAAGTTTCCATTCCTGAGCATCCATTTGGTCTCTTCTGATCACCACTCTGCCATATTGCAGTGTTTTCATTGACTGAGGCTGTTCCTGTCTGCCATCACCTGAGGGGAGAGGGTTCAGTGGCACCAAAATGACTCAGTAGGGTCATCAGGTTTGCTCCAGGATTCTGACAACAGGACAACATGACCAGAACACTGCAGGCTTTAAAGATCTTTATCTGCTCCACTCGGTAGCTGCCCTGTCAGCAGCCAGGCAGACACACTGCACTCCTTCCTCATATGCAGCCTTGGTCCTGAGTCCAGGTTCTGTTTCTCTCTTTTGCACAATCTCTGAAACATCCAGAGGCAGCTGCCATAACCTAGACCTCCTTAACTGGAAAATTACTTTGTCCCGGTTTTGCTCCTCATCATATCCTGCAATTTCCTGTTCATTTTTGATCCGTGTTGCTGTCATCTTCTTTGTCTGATCTGTGTTGCTGCCGCCTTCTCTACTTCTATTATGAATAATCTAATAGAAGTTTAAAAAGTGATTTTTCATTCTTACATTTTTAGGTAGCAGTTCCAGCTAGTGTGTAAAGAGCACTTCTGTATCAAAAATAGGCAGGAATTTGAGCAATAAATAGCAATGCTCATTAATGCTATGTGTTCTTCTATGGTGGGAATTCTCTGTCTCCTAATTATTTTTTCTTCTTCAAAGTCAATTAATTTAATGCGGTAACAAGAATTTATGGTGGTGCTGCCAAACCATATGTGTCTCAGTCTCCATGAATTCCCAGCATGACTTTTTGTTATGCACTGAGCAGTGACAGATGTGTGAGACTGAAAACATTATTTAAACCTCTTCCACTTTTCTCTATCTTTGGGCCAGGATCAGTTTAAAAAACCCATGGGCTAGCAATAACAGTACATTTGTCCTGTCTTGGTCCTGTAATGATTCGTGTGTGTTCCACACAGGACTACTGAACTTGACTGGACTGAGCAGAGATAAGGAAAAACATGGGAGTAAATCCTGCAGGACTGGGACCTTAAACCTGAGCAGATGACAAGGATACAGCAGCTGTATAGCCCAGTCTAATCTGAGTTCAGGGTGCTTTATGGGAAATTATGACACATCCATGATGCTCCTCAGAGGTCCAAATCATCTGGAGGCATTTCTGTAGTGACAAACATTTTTCCTAATCTTCTTCCAGCCTGGGTTCTAATGACTGGGATCTGAGATTGAACATGAGGTTTTGAACAGACGTAGCACTTACTCTGCAGATTGCTAGACCTGTGATACTTATAGATGTTATTATTTTGGCTGTGCTGCACTGTCAGCATTTTCTATACTGCAGATTTTTGTATTGTGACCAAGATGTGCAGTGCCAGCTGAAACTGTTGGCAGCTGAATGGGACACATTCGTGATTTTGGGCGCTTTTTCTTGATGATTTGGGGCTGGGTTTGAGCATTCCAGCTGACCTTCTCAGTACAATATTCAGCTGGGACATGATTTGCAATTTTAAACTTTCCATTAGACATTTTTTCTTTTTTTAACTAAATAGTGACTACTCAGCTCAGAGCTGATGTCTGAAGCTATCTGGAATGTCTAGAAGAGAGCACTGAATGTGATGACTTGCAGGATTTGTGACAAGGACTGTTCTTGAGTAACCTTGTGTTATAGGTTGACAAGGTTTGGTTTTTGATTGAAGGAGGGTGTGGCATGTTACCTTGTCAGGACCGAAATTTCCTTTGGAAAAGGTGAACACCTATTAGAGGCCAGTTCTTGGCTGTTGGCAGGTAGTTTAACCACTGAGAAAACAGGATGCAACTTTTGATTAATACCCTATAAAAGCTGAGAAGGCGGAGCAGCCGCCCTCTCTCTCTCCTGGCGAGCGACCAGGTAACACCTCGCAGCGCTGCTGTGAGGGGCCAGGCCAGGCCCAGTCAGCCCTCAGGGAGCTGCTGGCCCCATGAGGGCCCCATTGGGCCGTGCTTGGGCCCGAATAACAGCAGCAGTGGGGAAGGGAGGCAAAGCCCCGGCAGCTGCCCGTGTCGCCGGCCAGGGCTGGGGGGATGTTTCCCCCCCCTTTCCTGAGGCCTCAGGGAGCCGCTGGCCCCGCGAGGGAGCGGCCCACGCCACGAGACCAAGGGGTGGAAAAGAAGGCACCCAGCAGCCTTCCACACCAGCGTGGTTTGGAGGAGTTTGCAGCTCCCGCCAGAGGTCAGAGACCGTGTGGTCACCACAGGCCTGGGCACAAGTAACTCTTTAATTGCCAGCAGATGAACTTTCAGGCACTGAAAGTTTCTTCCCAGAGTGAAGACAAGATAAAGTAATGGAACCATGAAGAAGAGAGAGCATGAGACTGAGTCAGTGAAGAGAGAGAGTGAAACGACTATTTGGGGCAGAGGAAAAGGAGTGGCCTAATTCAGCTGGGTATTTTTCAAGTAATTACTGGAGAATGGAATGTATTTTTCGTGTAACATATAGATGCTGTTTAGGGGAGATGTAAAGTGCTAGTATAAGTGATAATAAAGTTTTTTATTCTCCTAAGGGGAAAAAGGAGATTTTGAGTTTTTAGATGAAGATGATTTTGGAAACAGGGAAAAAGAGAATCTTTGCTTTATACTAGAAGAGGCATCCTTAAAACATTACCCCTAATAAGCAGATTATGACCCATATGCAGTGTTGGGAAAGCTGCTAATGGATTGGGTTTCACAGTTTGCAAAAGCTCTTTTCAGGCCACTGCAAACGTGTGGCATAAAAGCCACCTGTTCCTCGTGTGAGGACTGTTCCTCGTGTGACCATGTCCCCATGGGACTCAAAAAGACTCCTTTCCTAAAGACTGATGGAAGATTATTTTTTGAATCATAAACCTGACTGAAGTTACAGGGTTTTGTCTTTTTCATGTTGTGTGTAGGAAAGTGAATACTTGTGGGGGGAGAGAAGGATGGTCTAAAAGTTTCATTTGTTGTTTATTTAGGGTTTTTTTCTTATTTTCTTCTTAATGCGTGTAAATAAATTATCTTTTGTAATTTTAAGGTAAGCTTGTTTTGCTTTTTTTGAATTCTCCTAGTTATATATAAAATTGCAAACACTAAACCCTCACATTAATTAGTGCATTGGCCGGGAAATGAACCAGAAATTGGAGACGGTGAAACCATTACATATTTTGGTGTTTCCACACAGTTATCGAACTAAAACCTTGACACCTTGTCAGTCAGGGAGGGCATTATTTGTTTTTGCACACCTTCTTGGGTTTTGTCTTAGCATATACATTGTATTCATATAGAAAACTTCTCCCAGAAAGAGCTTGGAAGAGCAAACCTTAGTTCTGGAATAATCATTCAAGTTTGTTTTCTATTTATACATGTGCTACAGATGTTTTATCTGAAAATGCCCAAAGCATCTTCTTAGCAACATTCACCATGCTGTCCTTTCAGACCTTTGCTGATGTTCTTTATTTATAGTGCTGCATCTGGGCATAAGCTACATTTTATGGTTGGATGGAAGATTGTTATCTAGGCATTTATCATTTCACACAAATCTTCTCTCTGTAATCAGTGAAGTGAATATAGCTTTTACAGACACTGCTTTGTGCTAGCACCTCTGTCCCTTTATAGCATTTCAAAGAACAGCTGTCCCAGTTCTGCTCTATTTTGGACCACTGGAGGGTCCTGATTAATTGAAAGCTGGTCTGAGACCAGAAATAGGCATAAGAATTAGGTTTGTTTTGAGCTCTGTCCATCTAACCGTTCCCTCAGCAGTTGCTTTAACATGGGTTTATCTTTGAAAAAAATATATAAACAACAGATATAGAGGGTGTTTTATCATATAATCATTTTAGAGGATCCTAGCACTGAAGAGGAGAGTAGATTTCAAGGATTAGCCAGAGGGTGAATGTTAAGCTAATGGAAAACTAGGATGAATAATGGGGAAAAAATAATCTTGCTATTGCAGTCCAGTGGGACAGAGAGGAAATGGAAGGACTATTGATTGGCTTATTTTAAAATGGCTAAGAAATATATTACATCAATAAAAATCTTTCATTGGTTAAATCAGACAGACATTATTTGCCTACTCAGACTGAAGAAATATGTAAATACAGCATTTATTCCATCTGTGTTAGAACCTTGCACAAATGTCCACCCACTTTTGTAAAAGCACTGACATTTGAATGCTTGCTTAGAACAAAACATCTGTTTAAAAGTTCTGTTGAATTGGGGTCTAAAGCTGTAGGTGACTCATGAGAAGTGGTAGATGTTGTCCTGCAGAGCATCCCTTCACAGGGGTGCGTTCACTGTCCAGCACCAGCTCTGCTCAGTGGGCTTCGCAGCATTTCTGTGCTGCTATCCCGCCCATGTGGGCTGCGGTGCTGTGGCTCAGGGAGTTCATGTGCAGCCATGTGTCCCCCTCACACAGCTGAGATCAGCTGTGCTCAGGTGTCATCATCCCCTGCAGGACAGACACTGAAATGGTAACACTTGGACAGGCCAAAAACAACCAGATGCAAAAGTACGTGGCTTACATGCTGCTGGGCTTTATTGCCTATAATAATACAGCATTCATTTAAATTACAGTCTTTAATTCCTTATGTTCTTTTTAAAAGCTGTGGAAGCTGTATTAAAACTGTTCAATTTTCTTTGTGATTTCATCTTCAGAGGAAGCTTGTTGTAATTTCATTCTGAAAGACCATTGGGTCTCTGTTGTATTGCACTAAAGTTGTTTTCACATTGCAATCTTATATAATAATGGGATTATAATGACTTTACTAATGGACATCCAGGATGCAAATTGTCTGTTTCTCAAATTTATAATATTTTTTGTAGAAGGAGCAGCATAGTGGAGTCATCAAGAGGAGTTTGAAAAGTTCCTTCCCTGTTTCTCTGTGTGGTTGTACTTACGACATGAGATCCCTGAGACAGTATTAGGAAACGAGATTTAGTGTCAATTTACAAAAGCTGTGGATTTGATAGCCAGTGTAATTTGTGGAACAGTGGTCTCATCCTAAATGGAAATCCAAATGGAATTATGAGCACTCTTGAACTCTCAAAATTGTACACTTAATGATAATGGAGATTCATTTTGTCATCTGTGCTTTGTGGCTAAAGCTGAAAGGTTGGAAGCAAGCATTAAAATTTGATGAAAGAGATTTTCCCATGGGGAAGGCCTGTTCCTGATACTGACCAATCATCCAGACATGGCCCTAGATGTTTTTTTTAGGGCAAGTACAAGGCTAATGGGTTGGAGGTAAGTAGAGACAGAGTTGTTAGAAAAATAGCAGTGGTTAGAGACCACTAGGAATGACTTGTGCAAGAGTAGTATCATACAGGTTTTAAAATATCTATGGGGGATGTATCTGTAGCTACAGTGGAGCTAAAGATGATGTTTTTCTGGCACATAGAGGGGCCAGCTACTCCTATCTACTGTGAGGTAGGTAATCCTCCAGTCTAGTTTATGCTTCCTCTAAATCATCATTTCTGTAAGGAATTCTCACTCATATCACACTTAATGTGATTAAAGAATCATGTGACTTCAATGTGTTAAAATCGCATTCAACCGAAATTCATGCTAAAGCCATGTAGCCTGTAGCCATTTCTGTGTGAAAGTTGTGCATTTCTCCTTGGAAGTCCAGTGCTAATTGTAAAGTTTGGGGAGTTTTCCCTCTCTTCTGCTTCTACTTATCAGCTTTGGCTCCCAGTGGCTGAGAATAGCAGCTGCCAATGCTCTCTGTCTTTGTAAGGGTATTCAAGTGGAAAAAAAAAATTGTGCTTTCTTTAGTTCCAGTGTCATTTGACTTTCCCACAGTTACAAGGATTTCCAGAAGATTTGTTTCTTCTGCTTCTCCCTATGCCAAGGACTACAGAGGTGGTATTTTTATCTTAGCTCAAATCTCTCTATTTATTGTGAGCTTAAAACTTGTAAGAGTTGCTAGAACTTCCTTCTGTCTCCAGTGATACTGGCCCAATGCCTAAGGTGTGCTGAAACCTGGCTAGTAAATATCCTAAACTTTGCTTGTTAAACGCACATCCCTCAGACTGGCAGCTCTTCAAGTTCCAGAGCCAGTGTGTGGACACAGCTACAAAACTGTGCCTGCAGGTAGAAAGAACAAGCAGTAACACAATAATGAGTGAGGCTCGGCTTTTCAGTGTCTTTGTTTCTAGAGCTACCAGAAAATCTTGATCATTAAATGAACAAATTCTATTAAAAGGAGAGCTGACTGGGAATGTTTTGATGAAAACTTTCTCGTTGCAAAGTATTACAGCTGCACCTAGCTAGAAACATTTCAGTTTGGTCAAAATCTGTCAGGAAATTTCTCAGGAATGAGACAGAAATTATTGTAAAAGCAAGCAATATTTAGAATTTAATTTTCAATTATGATAAGTTTGGGACCAAGATCTTTCTGTTTTAAGAAGAGATATTTAATCTTTCTCTCCCAGATTCCCAGTCTAAGCAACTACTTTTGCAATAGAAATGATGATTTGAGTGAGTGTAGCAGATAAACTGCCTGCCTTGCTGTGGGAGCAGTGTAGTTTATAATCCATTTACAAATTTCAGAACTGACTACAAGGGAGGGATCTATCAGAAGAAACTTGCACAACATTCCAGAATCCATCAGAATCAAAGGATTCAGAATGAAAGTTCCAAGTTTCCTAGGTCTCACATTGCTTTTTCTTCAGAATTAGAATCAGTAGAATCCATTGGGTTGGGACAACATATCTTTGCCTCCATGTGGTAATTACGTGTACAGTATATATCACAGTCATTAGAATAAATGCCTAGTATTTAAGTTTCTGGCTGGAAGAGTTTAAAAAGAATGACAATTAGGAAGATATATGTACCTGGGGATTGGAACAAGATTTTTTCCTTAAGAGAGTTTTTTTCTTTTTTTTGGCAATCATGAGATCCTCTTCCACTTATGGCAAACAAACATTCTCCTCAATCCTTTAAATAGGTAGAGGCTTGAATAATACTTATAGCAAATATTTCTGAGGTGCATTTTATTAAGAAAACCAACCAAGCAAACAAACAAAAAACCCACAAAAAAATCCAAACCACACCCACCTGTGCAGTGTGCCTTCCCAGCTGCACGCTGTGCTTGTTTTAAGCCTGGCTTATGAAAGAACAAATACAACACACTCAGCAAGAACCCAAGAGAAGCTGAGTTACCTGTGACCTCTAGTTCCACTTGTAGATGCAACAATTGAAATTACAGTTGCGGCTAATTGCAATGACTCTGGCAATGCTGGGGTCTGTAGGATATTTGTGCTTGTGGCTTGACCTTTCCACAAAGGGCTGAAAAGCATTATTATCACAATCCATCCTGTATTAACCTCCCAATAAAACCTGAGAGGAGCTGTTTTGTCAGCTGGAGTTTATGCCTGCAGCACTCGATACTGAGCCATTTCACTGCTTGCAAATGTCAGCAGTTCCAGCTAATCTGTTACAATGCTTCACTGAATTCAAACTACTGCCATAAAGTACAAAAATATGAATTTCTTTTCAATGTGAAGTAGACCATCTGTGCATTGTTTAACTTCTCACTCTTTAGAATGCTTAAATAGTGTCACAGGTGAGTCATAAAAATGTGTTGGTTCATGCATTCAGATTCTATAAAGTGTATTAGTATTCATGGTTTTCTTAACACTCCTGCACCCTAAAAATGGAGCTGCACAAATTTCAGTCCAGCTGTCAGTCAAGCAAATACTCCCATGCTGATGTAATGCTGAACTCAAGTAAGATATCAAAACGTGGAATGCTGTTTTAGAAAGTTTGCCAAGCTCACATCTTGCACAGTGCTAGAGAAGCTGAGTGTCTATGCATTATATCCCTTGGAGATTGCAGATGCAGCTGTGTTTATACTGCAGCCTGTTCCACAGGCCTGCAGGAGAGCACAGAGGTGCCTGAGCCAGGCACAGAAAGAGAGGGGGGGCTCACCTCAGGGGAGCCACATGTAAATGCTGAATGGTAGGAAACAAAGGGAGCAGCCAGCAGAAACAGCACTGAATGGGGCATCTTTTGGGAGCAGCTTCTAAGGAATCAGAGACAGCAGAAACCACTGAGAAGGAAAGTTTCAGTGTGAGTAAAGTGTGAGCACAGCCACAGCTTCCTGGTCCAGTGTAGTTCTCTCCCAGATTTGGGGAGGGTGTGTCCTGGTTGCCAAAGGGGTCCAATCCTACAGGCTTATCTCAAGGCTGGCTTTCAGTTCCCTCCTGTGGATCATGGTAGGACTGTGGTCTGGCAGCATGCAGCTCCTCAGGTACTTGGCAGCTTGTTATGAGGTTCTGCAGTACCATGGGAAATGAGCTGGGAAACCTGCCCTGCACCATGGCCTGCAGCATCAACATCTCCACAAAAGCAGCAAGGGAGGCTGCTGTGCCCAGCTCAGAAACTTCTGTGTGCTTTTCCATCTGGAAAAATGAACAGTGTACTGATTTGTGGCAGTCCTGTTAGAGCAGGCAGGTGCAAGTAAAGAGCTGTGATTAAGCATAAAGATGAGAAGTATTGTCACTGCTGTTCCCTGAACAAGTAATGTGGAATGAAAGTGCAGCAGGAGTCTTGCTGGGTTTGACATGGTGCTCATTCACCACATTGCAGATGCAGCTCAGTTTGAGCCATGTGTGGCAGGGTGTTTTCTTTTTGCATTCAAATGTTACATTTATCACAAGTATTTGATGCAATCAGATTCATTTCTCTCTTTCAATTACTTTAGTTTTTGCTCTTGCTCATTCTGTTTAATCTCCTCCCACCATTTTGTTGTGCAAAATATAAATACATTACTATTTTCTACGGCATAGGGTCATAATTGAAATTTTTGCATGTAGAGCAAGGTGGTAGATTTTCAGATCCAAGACTAAAGCTTTTCATGTTCATGGTTTAAATAAATAAAGCTGTATATGCCCCATCCCTCACATGTTCCAGGCCGGCTTGGATGGGGCTTGGAGCAACCTGGTCTAGTGGAAGGTATCCCTGCCCATGGCAGGATGTTGGATCTAGGTGACCTATAAGGTCTCTTACACCCCAAACTATTACCTGATTCTATGAGTCTGTACTCTGAATATTTATAACTTAAAGTTGGGTAAAATCATGAGAGATTTTATGTTGCTCAAGCTGGATTCCATTGGCTAGGTAGGAGTCATTCCCAGTTCACCCAGAGGAAAACAGAGCTGCACAAGGTTTGGTACACTCCAGCTGCACACAGGCTTTGTGTTCATTTAACCTGGGGACAACTCAGGCATAATCTCTTACCATGTAAGCTCAAAATAAAAATAAAATTAACAGTTCTAAATAGCAGAGCTTCTCTTGCAAAGCCGCTGATGAAGAGCTGTCATGTTACATTAAGAACACAGTTACTGCAACTGATTACTTCATACAGGGTATTTGCCAGTCTGTCTCCTATGTAATCATGAAGAATGCATTGACTTAAGAATAGCTGCACATAAATAAGTTGTGAAAAAGTCTGGGAGATAACTGAAAGTTCCTGTCACGATTGGTAGTGTGGAGAAATATTGCCAAAGCTATCAGAAAAGTATTCTCTTTTCATTATGTGTTCCAGAAGATATAGACCCACATCCCAAGAATTCTTTAAAATATTTGGAAAGAAAATGGGCACAAGTAGTAATACTTGCTAGTTCTCAAACTGGAGTTAATGGACTTAGTCTAGGCAAGCACCAACCCATGGTATTGTCTGAAATGCATTGCTGTGTTTTGTTGCAGAATTGAGTTAAGGAATTAACTGTGGTTGTGAAATGCTGAGTATTCCATGGCAGTAATCCATGTTTGTCTGTTTTGGAGAAAACTCCTCCCAAGTCATATTCTACAAAATGTGTATTCCCCGGTTCTCAGGCAGACTAAAACACTTTGGCTCTGTCCAAATAAATAAAAACTGTCAGTTTGCTCTGCATTGGGTAAGACCCAACCAATAAACTTTTCAGTGAACTTGAACAATTTGGAATTGCACAGCAATAGCAACAGCTACTTTCCCTGTTCACGTAAATCAATGCCAAGGTGCTCAGGCACAGAGCTGTCCCTTTGAAACCCTGTGAACAACACTGGATTTCCTATAGAATTCTACCTTTAAAAAAATATTCCAAATCTTTCTCTCTTCCATAATTCGTTTTCTATCTTGTTTTTAACTCACCAAGTCTTCTAAACGACAAAACTTTGGTTTTTTTCTCTCTCATCACCTCTTGGCATTTTCATTTGTTAAAGGTTTTTAAGAAAGGTTGGTTGAGTTTGTTTAGCAAAGATTAATTTTACCAAAGATTTAGTAAACTTAAAGAAACAATCTTTCTGTTAAGATTTCTATGCAGCCATACTTCTGTCAAAAATGGAGAGGGGAAACACTCGGAAATCTCGTATTTACAATTGTGCCTTAAGCAACTGTGGTTTGCAATAAAAACTCAAAACATTTCCCAGGAAACCTTGTTTATGTTTGGCAAACATGTAATAGTCATTTTTCTCCAGATGTTTTAATTTTGAATATTTCTAAATCCTTTCCAACATGCACTGCTTTCTAAGTTGCCGCTGCAAATATTCAGTGTACACCTTCCTTCCAGAAATGCTGAATGGGGACACAAGAGGGTTTTTAGCTATTTTCCTGAGGGAGGATGGTGGTGCAAGAGCACTGTTGCATTGGCAGTTACCCTTGGATCAAGAGAGAGGATCAGAAAGAAGCTCCAGGCCTACTTCTAAGTGTGTGTTTAGTATTTGCTCCAGATTAGCTGCATTGCAAAACCTACCCTTTAATGACCTGGTGGTTTGACCTTGTTGCCTGTCCGTTGGGCTGTAACGAGCGCTCACCTCATGGCAAAAATGCACATTACAAACCTCTTCATCCAGAGATGTCCTAGAAAAGCCTGCCTGTTTTAATTCCTGTTATGACCCCAGTAAAGCAGAGTTCCAGAGATACACTGTATTTCCTCTTGTATCTCGGGGTAGGTTACTGGCAGATGAGGCAACAATTATCACTATCTTCTTGAGGCATGTGAACTTCATGTGGGAGGTCCACAATAGGGAAAAGCATACAAGGGTTACTGCAACAGGCAGATAAACTGTGGGATTATTGCTGTGGGATTGCAGATGCCAAAGACTTCTATGAACAAGTTTGTGGAAAAGACATTGATGCTCTCTAGGCACCACTAAATACCTCAAACCCAGGAAGTCTCTGAGCGGCAGTCTGTAGAAGGGTATTTGGGGCTAGTACTTTCCCTCTAGCCTTCTTTCCTGAGCATCTGGCTTGGACACCAGGACATCCGGATAGTGGGGCCAGAGGGATATTTAGTCCAAATCTGCATGGGTGGTCCTTGCATATTCTCAGCTAGAAGGTGAGAAATTAATTTGTAAATGTACCTAACTGACCTCTGAAGACTGTGCCTCATAAAAGGGCAGAGATGCATTGCCAGTCAGTGCCACACAGCACAGTATCCCCCTACCTGCAGTGCCTGCTCTGTGGGACAACATCAGACTGCAGTTTTGAGCGCTGGCAGGTCGGCACCTTTTGTGAACACCAGATGAATTTTTAAAGGGAAAAAGAGCTGAACCATTGCCAAGAGGTTATAAGGCTGGTGAGGGAACACGAGGCTGGGAGGAGATTGCACAAAAAGAGCAGTAAGTGAGAGATTCTTCCAGACAAGATCTGTCCTCTGAGCTGTATTAACTGCACTGAACTGGAATATGTTAAATGATTGAGAGGAGATGGAGGCCATCTCCAAGCAGCACAGAACCCCAGGGACTGGTAAATAATGAATACAATTCTTCTGCTGTTAGTGGGATGACTCATCACTCACTGTCTGTTTTAAGCACCTGCTGCAGGGGTTGGAGGACTGGGCCTCTTAAACCTGTATTGCAAGGAAAAAACAGCTCTGAGCCCTGTCTGCTGCTAGGTAATTCCTTTATCCACCTGGATATAAAAGATACCAGCAGTAGTTACTGATAGAGGAGCCTGAACAAGGAGGACAAATTGTCCTACTGTTTTTTTTTGGCAGTGGGGGATCTTGACCCATAGGTTATTGTATTTCTTGACTTGCCTAAAACCAGAGAAGCAGGAATGTGGCAGCTGACACAAAGCTCTCCAGACCTGTCTTGGAGCTTCTGCTGACAGGCACTGAGGGCTCCCCTGGGCACAAAAGCCCAGCAAAGTTCTGGGACAGAGACATGCTGCCAAGGGAAAGCCCAGAATCATTGACCCAGATACTGCTCCATTGGAAGTGGCACCAGCAAAAACCTGGTACTGTGTCCCATCATTTGCCCGTTTGACCAGGCCCAGGATAGTCAAATGTGAGGTCTTTGGCTTCCTGCCCCACCTCTGACACATGGAAAACCAGCAGCCATTTCCAGCTGATATTTCCAAAGGTAATGTCATTGTCAAAGTTTTGTGCCAGTTCCACTGTACAGGGGCAGCTCAGAACTTCTTAGCAGTGGTTATAAAACCAAATTTTGTTGTAGTAACAGAATGGTGTTGCAGGATGCCCAGACCAAATAACAGGTCACAGTGGTGCTGGTCCTCTTTCATGCACCAATGTCCTTGGCTTGCCTGTTGCTGGGTATCTGTCTTTGCTCACATATGAGAAATATTGCAGAAAATGAGTGGAATTCACTTTTTCTCTCAGATGTCTTTGGAGCCCAGAAGAAGGTATAAAAATGAAACCTGTCCCTCTGCTTGGATGGCACTTTCGGCCACTGGTAAATCATGGAAATCCCACTGTAAATCATGGAAAATGGCTTAGCAGACTATACTTCAGCTTATTTGAAGTATGGGAAAACTAAGGCTGTATTTTGAAAATAATTTTACCTATGTTTGGATTTCCTAACACAGATGAGTACACCCATTGACCTGGTTGTCATAGCTATGTTTTCACCTGTGATTAATTTGATCCCCAGTTAATCACATATGCCTGAAAGCAGGATCTGACCTATTGCCTGAAATTCTTGAAAAGAGATGGTAAGCAATGCCTGGTGGCATGCTGGGAGATCATAACTGTGCTGCTTCACATTTAGTTGTAGGAGGGAAGTTTTCTTTCAAAGAGACCAACTTCAGTGTTACAAACTTTCCATTTGAGAGCGCTCATTCAAGCATACAACCAGAAATTGCTCTGGATTAACTGATTCATTAATGATGTGAGATAAAAGTAAAGAATAATAATTCCTAATTCCTAAAAGTCCAAACCCAGTAACTGGCATGTACAGCTGTAGCAGCTGATTCTTAGTGGCTGAGATGCACTCCTTTTGCTAATCAGACTATTCTAAACTTAGAGCACTTCCTTATCCTCCACTGGCTGTTTTAGCTGTTTTACTGATGGAGAACCTATCAGCTGCTGAGGGAAAACTCACAGTTTCAGAGTTTTTGAGCTGAGATGTTCTGTTCAAAAATTCAGTAAAACTATTGCACCTTGGCCTTTCCTGGACACCCTAAGGCCTGCTGCCCTGCTGTCTTCTCCAGCCCAGGAGAAGATTCAGGTCTAACTTCCTTTTCTGGTGACAAGTCCCTGCCTGCCACGGGCTGGGCTGTTACTAATCAGCTGCTTGTGTGAGATTTGGGACATATTTATATCTGTTTTGGGATCAGATTCTTGTTCATATTTTCTAGTAGTGGCCTCTACAACCTATGAGAAATTTGGGATTTTCGTTGTGGCTTTTTAAGTGCTGTTCTCTGTTGCCCTATTTTGCTTTTTTATCCAGGAACTGTTGTCTTCTTGCTAGTAGGAGTGCCTCCACGTCACACCAATATCCTGCCTCTTTTTTCACATCCAAGATTGTTCCATATTTATAACCACCACTTATTACTCTTAAGTATTTTTCTCTGACATGTATCTGTTTAACCAAGGGCATTGATCTCCCTGTTTAGTCCTCCTTTCTTCTGCAAAAGCATTTTCTTCCTTTTTAAGAAGTTGAAAACAAAAATGCTTTTTAGGTCATTGAGAATCTTAGAACAGCCACCAGTATTTATTAGTTAGATCATTTCAGTGACTGCACTGTCTGTTCATTATCCATGACTGTGTGTATCACAGTTGTCTGCCCCTTAAGTGAATTTAATGACTTTAATGTGCACACTCATTTGCTTTTAGACGTTAAGATGAGCAATCTTATTTGTCATGAATTCTGCCCTTGATACATCCTTCTGACAGCACTTCTTGGGCCTCACCAGCCTCATGCTGTGGACAGTGTCAGACAATAGCTCAGCTCTGCTTTTGTGCTTCCCATTGTGCTGCAGCTGTGTGTAGAAACCACACCTGTGATCTTGAATGAGTTTATTGTAAGAAGAAACCCTTGCTCTGCAGAGCTCCCAGTCTAAAGAGATGAGACAGATGGCAGGTGGAAATGAAAGGGAGGCACCAGCAGGCTCTGTCACTTGCTTGACCTCATGTGGCAATTGTGAGGTCCCACGTGCAGGGCATGTGACAAAACTGGGGCAGTGATCCAGCTGTCTGGGTCCCCATGGCTTTGGCATAGCTCCTAGACCAGTCAGTCTCCCAAAATGTCAGGTAGTGAGACCTTAGAAAGGATCCAACAGTGCAGTGTGGCTGTAAATCAAAATAATGCAACTGTTTATCAGCCCAGGAAAAATTATCAGGAATAAGTGTGTAATCTGTAGCGTCTTTATGTCTGAAATGGGATTGCTAGGGATTATTGCTTTTTTTACAGGACAGTTTCATGGAGAAATTGTGGAAATATCAGAAGTGAGGCATCTACTTCTGTGAAGTATAAGATCATTCCCAGAGGGAGTGATTTCTGGGAAGACAGCAGTGAGGTTCCAGAAGGATGTCTGTGAAATGAAATAGCCTGTTGAGGGATCAGCTGTGTGCTCCTGCTAATTCGTAGGGTCTTAGCAAGAATGTTCTTTGACCAAAGTAGGAAATACTCAACTCAGCATTCTCTTTAGGTTTCCAAATCTGTACCCAACTGTGCAGGGAGTGAACAAGCCCAGGTGGAAAAGTCAAAATCCACAAAAAGATGAAACAGCTTCTTTTAGAAGGGGAAATGTGGTGATTAATTTCTTAAATGTTCTTTTACTAGGTTGTAACCCTTCCCTAAATTGTCATTCATTGTAACCCCTGCCTATCACCTCATCCTCGGTGCCTTATGGGTATACCCAACCCCTCCTACCTTCAGTATCCCATTGGTCCAAGCCTTAGACCTGCCTCCCCTCGCTGGGACACTCTTAGGTGGATGCACGGGGGATAATCGGGGCTGAGTCTGGTCTGTCTGGTCTGGCATCTCCCTCTTGCACCCTCCTGTGGGAGCTACCTCCCAGTGTGGGCCCCCCAAATAAACCCATCTAATCAACCCCCTCAGAAGCCATGTTGTGCCTTGCCTGCCAGCACGCCGCTCTCAGCTGCTACACAACCAAGAGACTTCCCCCCAAAGGCTCTGGTGAGGCTCCTGTACCTCCCCTTCCATCCTGGGCCCAGAGGGATGCTGCCCTCAGCCTCTGCAGCTGCTAGCTGGGCCCAAAAGGAGCAGAGGAACGCAACAGATGGCGCCCAATGTGGGGCTCAAACCCACGACCCTGAGATTGAGAGTCTCATGCTCTACTGACTGAGCTAGCCAGGCCCAAAAGGAGCAGTGGAACTCAAGAGGGAAACTTTGAGGAGACTTCTGTTGTCATCAGCTTTCCCATTGCCTGGCTTACATGCAAGCCTCATAGTCTTGGGTGTGTGAGACTTTGTGTAATATCAAGAGTACACTTTAGATACTGTGTTATTTCTATTCATTTTGGTTCCTATTCCTAGAGACATGTCTGGAGATCATCTGCTGAGAAGTTTAATTTACAAAACCACTTTTTTGCAACGCTGACAAAAACATAGCCAGTACCTGGTAAGGAATTGTGAGTTAAACTACTAGGGTAGTTATTCTTTTGTTGTTAGCATGTTAGGGAAAAGGGTAATATGGCAAGGAAATCTTAAGAAAGTTGGCCAGAGATATTGCTTTGGATATTGCAATATTGCTTTGCATACTCTTTTTCTAGCAGTGTTTTGTCAGTGTGCCAATATACAATACCTATCTTAAATCTTGTTACAAGGCATTTTCTTACCATCCTATTGATTTGCTATGCTATAAACCAGATCTTATATCAAACTAAGCATTTGCAAACAGCTGCTTATTGGAAGCAATAAGCCCTGAGTTGCCTTGTACCAGCAGCTCACAAGGCAAGTCAGGATTTTAGGTACTTCGATGCTGGAGCAAGAGGGGATGTGCCTGGTGCAAGCTGCAAGGATGCACTCTTGTGGCAAAGAGGTGCTGTACAGGGAACAGGCGGAGTTGAAATCACCTTCTGTTTATTAGGAAATTGAAGACTTTCATACTGAAAAAAGCTGAAGAGAGGGTTATGTTAACCACAGAGCAACAATTTTAGAGCCATGAGGAGGGCTCTGTGTGTGCAAAACCCAGTGACTAAGAGCTAGCCAGGGGGAACCACAGGTTGATTGAGGTGAATTGCTGAAACACTCTGAGCTTGTTTTAAAGGTGCTTTGGTGCCTGCTGATATGGATGGAGTTTTGAACTTCCCCAGAGAACCTACCTGGAGGCTATTTTCAGTCTTCCCTCTTGGACTTTGAGGCTTCTCTGTAGCTCACAGCTGATCATGTGCTCTTTCTCTGCCACTAGTTACCTAAGTTGTGTGTTCAGAGAGGTTCTTTTTTAACTGTTTGCTAGTGTGTGAGGGAAAAGCCCTTAGCATGAGTCTCCCATGTCCACCTCTGTCATTTAGGGGGCATATTTCTACAAATAGATGTGCCTTACAAGAGTTTCCCTGTGGAGGAAGCTGAGGATATTTGCAGACTGTTTATGTAAGGTAGCACTGACAAAACCCACTTGACACAGTATGTAGTTATGCCATTGATCGAGTGTTTTCCAAATATGTCTTATCACGTTCTGCAAAAGAAACCACAGTCAATAAGCACCTAAATCAGTAATGCAAAAGGTTAATAGCAAACAAAAGTGAAGAGCATTGTAGCAGACTGCCAAGCAGTTAGCTCCATACTGAGTGTGACAGATGGATCCCAGGTACCAAAGTGAACATCAGATATACAGACGAAAACACAGTCTGTGGCACTGCCTTTACTTCTCATATAATGTCTGAAGATGAGTGACTCTGTTTCCCATGGGACCCAAAGCTACCTTGGCAAAGTCACTTCATGTAGGACTTTGCAGGACCTGCCATGAGGAAGCACCAAGAGTCAGATAAGTTAGGAATGATCCAGTGCAGCCAGTGCAAAGCAGGGAGCTTCCAGGGCTGCTGGACTTGTTCCTGCATGGAGCTGGGGACCTTCTCACCTGTGTGGCCCCCAGAGTTCACGTGCATAACTGAGCGAGAGTGCAAGGCTCCAGAACTAACCCTGAGGCCATCTGGATCTCTGTAGATGGCCAGATGGAGCACAAAGCCACTGGACGCTGGGTGAGTAACTGAAGTAGGTGATCGTGAAGATTCCAGTTTAACAGATGATGTGGATTATTCCTACGAAGTCCTTCTTATTTTGAGCATTTAAGATAGTGGCATACACAAGATAGGAACATAGGGTTGAACAGGACAGATTTGAACAGTTTCCAGTGTTCCTAGCTAAAAATGGGTCAGGAAAAGTGAAACTATTGGAAATTAAAAAGGGGAAAGAAGTCGTGGATAAATATTAAGCAACATTGCTTCTCCAAACTGAGTTTTTCCCCTGTGAAAATGTGTCAGCTTAATGAAATGGAATAGACTAGCTTTGGAACATTAATGTGAGCATACTTTCTTTTTACACTAAATTGTAACCACTGTGAATGTATCTGCGCTGAAAACTGTTCACCAAACCACCCTGTGCTGCACTCAGATGGTAAAACTCCATCACAACTCTGTCTGGCTATCATAGAGAAATAATTCCCCAGCTGACTTCAGTCTGAGCCAAAGCAAATACTGGCAAACAGGTGAAGGCTTTATGAACCTCAGAAAAATAGATTTCTAAGTGCTTTTTCAGAATACAAAGTATGTTGTAGATTCTTAGGAAGACTAAAATTATCTAGAAACAGAAACATTTAATCTCATACTCAAAAACATTTAATACCATGTGGTTTCCCCAAGATGTTGAATAGTAAAATTAGTGTGACTTAATAGGAATAGTTGTCTAGAAATAGGGACTTAATAGTTTAGTTTAATTCAAGGAGTATATTCTGAACTTGCACATCAGCTCAGTAGGAGAAGAAAATAACCATGGCAATATATAAGGAATTATCTTTGAATGCCCAGGGTTCTGATAACCTCTGGATGAAAACTGACCCATAGTAGCTGCAGTGATATTGTAAGAATGCTCCAGTTTTACCTGAGTGTCTCTGGTTTCTTCTGTGGAGAAACCTGCCAAAGAGTGTAGTGTCTGTGCAGCCTTCTGAGAAACAGCTGTGATGTCTTAAGAATATTAAGAATTGTTTTCTCCCCTTCTGCCTCAGAAGATCTGCAGATATTATTTCCTTTTTGTATTCAAGTTTTACAGATTTCCAGAAAACTGCAGATTTCCCGAGCAAACGGGATGTGGAGAGCAGAACTACCCCGTTAATTGACCAGCTCGATCGCTCTCCATCCCTGTGTCCTGTGGAATGGGTCTGGCCCTCCCCTGCTTGCCAGGGCAGCTCTGGCCCTGGGTGCGGGCAGTGGGTCACTGCCCCCGATGGGCTTCCAAAAGTGTTCCTCTCTCGCCATCTTCTGGCCGGCTCTTCGGCATTCGCCGCACGTCCTGCTGCGCACAGAAAGTGATTCGGTATGATCCACGACCTGCTTTGGTGGAGGCGGTGCCGTGCTCTTCCTCCTGTTCCTGCTGTTTTCCCCTGGCTTTGAAGAACGACATGTACTTGATGTGGATGGCACTTGGCTGAGCAGGTGTGTGAAGAAAGCTGCTTGCTTTGAACACCAAGTCTGCTCACAGACATAAAAGTCACAAAAAATGCTATGAGCTCATCCCCACATAGATAGGAGCTCTACATGTCCTGGATGGTTACAAATATTAGCATCGAGGAGCTCAGCAAGGTAATTTCTGTGTAATCTGTAATTGCTCACACTGAGGGCCATGGAGCTTCCTGTGCCTCAGCTCTCAGGTGCAGCCTCTCAGATCAGGTCGTTGTCTGGAGGAGCAGCTTGAGCTGCTGGGACAGAAACGCGGAAAGAAATATCCCTCCCTCGACGGGTGCAGATCTTGCCTTTGGGGACTGAAGCCCACAACTGGTTAAGCCAACAGAAGTAAAACTAAAGGTCTGTCAATAATAGAGCTAATTATTGATTACTGGGTCGGGGGGAAATCCAAAATTTCTGGCTTTCCTGCCTTGATAACTACATACATTTTTTCCATCCTAAAAAGAACAATGTGTTACCCAGCTGGTGTTTCTAAAAATGTCAATACTAGGCAGAAGTTTATCACTGACTTCTTATGCTCATTTAACCTACATGACCATATATAATTTAATCAATAGAGATGAAATTGTGTTTCTTCAGCTGATTTTGAAATTGCCAGAGACAGTGATTGGCTGATGATTTGTGCTCTTTTGTTTATAGAAAGAGACTATATTTTCTACAGCTAACTAGGCATAGTAAATTTGAAATGCATTCACTTTTTTCTAAAAGTCAGAGGAGCTCTCGGTCCTGCATATCCCCCTGCTGGCTGTTTTAAGTGGGTTATAACCACATTTTCCCGTGTTTTTTTTAGTGTTTTTCCCCTCCTGTGTTGTGCGTATAAAGCCCACACAAACAACAGGGAAAACTGACTGACAGCCTTGGGGAAACAGTGAAACTCTGCAATATGCTGCCAGGCACACAAAGCAAACTAACTGAAACACCAGGAGACAAGCAATTATTTTTAGTCACTATATGTTATAACAGGAGCCTAAAGGATTCTAACAGATGTGGGATTTTTGAAATAAGATGGTATCCTCAACACAGATGAGGCTGTACTTCTTGAGGAAAGATTGAGCGTAAATGCTGCTTCTCATTCACCATGACTGATGTGGTCCCCTGGAAATTTCAAAACATCAGGGGGTGATGTAAACTCCAGAAGATCTTTCTTTGGAAGAGGCAGATATCTTTGGCTCCCTTCCCTGGATGGGAACTCTAAGTGGGAGTTCTACAGCTGAAGCAATGTAGAATTCACTGCCTCTGGGCACACCACCCTTTCCAAGTGGGCCTCGTGCTTCTCATGAGCCAAAGCCTTTGTAAACAAACTCCAAAGGGATTTTAAACCAAACCAACTAACAAACCTTGGTACCAGGACCAGCAGGAATGTTGGGCTAAGGTGGCCAGAGACAGAAGCAGCCTGGAGAGCTCAGTGCTGCACCCCTATCACAGCTGCTCCCCTGCAGCTGTACCTGGCACATTCAGGAGAACCCTGTCTGGGAGCACTGGGATCTGGGGCTGGGTGACCATCCTTATCTGAAGGCGGCAAAGAGGAGACTTAGGACCTGAGCTGCAGCTCAGCATCTTAAGAAGTTTCTTATGCAGGTGTCATCCTGGTATGAGGAAAACTTTAGGAACCCAGCTTCAGGTTATGTATTCTCAGCTAAAACCCATCTGAGCTGTGTGAGCTGCAAAAATCAAATTAGAAATTAAGACAGGTGGGAACCCCTCAAAAAATGTATGCTATTTTGTTTCCTAAAAGGATTTTGACAGATTGTTCAAAGCTGTGCAACCTACTACCTATCTCTGCCTGGTATTTGAGACACAATTCAAAATAAACTCACTAAATGTTTGTGTTTCAGCAGGGGAAATGCAGAGTTGCCTTTTTGCATTTCTAGTGGCAACATCAGCAGCAGATAGCAACAAACAGCTGAAAAGCTCTGTTTCTGTCACTGCCTGGCCCCCATAATGGTCTGTATGCATGTGATGACTACTTCTAAGTGTGAAAATACACCCAGCTTTAGTGCTTGGTATGAGGCTGCCTGCAGTGAACCTTGAGAGGAGACTGTGCAGTTGCATTTGACACTGGGAAGTTCTCATGGAATGCTGCAGGCATCAGGAAGAAGTAATTGCTTCTGCATGGGGTATCTGCAGCTGCTTAAAACCCTTTATCTCCCGAATGTGGCAAGTGCTTAAAGTAGAAGTATGTGATTCAAAAAAGAGATTTGTGGATGAGTAAGCCTGAAGTTCAAGCATTTGTCTCATAGCAAGTTAACAAAACTTCTGAAAGGCTTTAGCAGTTTTAGTTGGGGTTTTTAATTGCAGCCAACAACAAACGCTCTGAGCCCCCTAATAAATGTGTGCAGGCTTGTCTTCCCCACAGCCCCTCACCGAAGCAGGGCAGGGAGAGGCCGACCTGAGAGATTTGTTTCTTCAGGACCTGCAGTAAAGTTAGGCATTTAGAGAGATTTTCTGTGGCTCCTGAGAATGCTTCTAATCTATACCAGAGAGCAGGGCAGGAACCTGATGGCTGTACCTACAGCTCCGCCTTTAGGCAAGAATTCTGTTCTCAGCTGCCCTGAGCTTCTGCCCTGGGAGCTGCCCATCTGTTTGCACAGGGACTGGGGGCAATGGCACCAATGAGGAACAGGAAGGCTGGAGCCCCAGTTTGTCCTCAGTGCTGGCTGCAGCTTGGCATGGTGCTGAAATGGGCCCTTTTGGTCATGTTGCTGAGGCTGTTCTGGGAGATGCTGTTCTGGCTGCTGCTGAATTGCAGTTAGAGCTCCCTGTCTTTGGCTGCCGTTCTGCTGTCCCTCACGGTACAACCTGCTCTGCCAGTGTAAATGCACACATAGTCACTCCCTAACCTAGTTCTGTCAGAATGATGCAGGTTAGGTTAGGTATTTTTTTAATATGGGAAAAGTGGCCTCAAGCCAGGTTCTCTCGCTCAACTTCTATTACAATAATAGCATGCGACATTCATATCATGCTCTGCTCGAGTGTGTGTGATCAGCTTGTGATTGGACTTAATGCCTCTGTAAATAAAAGAAACACAGAACAAAAGGCATGATAGTCTCTCAGAAATCCAGCTGATTCCTGGAAGAGTTAACTCATTTAGAAACCTTTTAGTGGGCCGTATTGATTACATGGATGTGTTCAGAGCAGCTGTGGATACTGCAGTAACAATGAACTGAAGCAGTTTATCAGCATGTCAATTATTTTACTGGTATAAAAAGGAGCTTTAATTGGACTAATGATGGTGGGCTCAATCTTATGTTGAAGCTATCTGGCTATCACAAAATTATCTGTCAATGAGCTCATCTGTTTTGCAAGGAAGAAGCTCATAATCTCATAGGATGGAAGATGTTCTGGCTATTTATAGTCACTGATTTTATTTGTAGGGAATATCATGATTTCACAAGTGCAGCGGCACTAATCTGCCTGGTAAAGCATTTATCCTAATCTAAAGGGAGCTGTTTGCTACAAAGCCAGCCATGTACTTAAAAGGGCCGTTGAACAAATTTGCAACACTGGCAGTCATTTGCCTGTAAAAGCAGCAGGTGAATCAGTGTGTCCTGAATGCACAACAGCCCAGAGCCAGGCTGCTCTCTAAAAACAAGGCAGTGAGACAGAGGAGAAGACAGTCCTACCCAAAATGGCTGAACTGCAGAGATGAATTGGGCAGCAGCACATGAGCAGCTGAGAATGTGCTGCAGCCTTCTGGCTGCTGGGGGTCTGCAGGGCCAGGTTTAGGCTCTCTCAGTTAAAGAGCAGGCTGCTGCTCTTACACCAAGGACAGGGAGAGAGTTTACCGTTTCTCAGGTATTCCCTACTGTGTTCCAAACTAGCTGTTCTGGGCTAGCTTTTAGCACTAAGTCATATGGAATTACCTTTGGCACCTGCTCCCAAGGGATGAAAATACCTTTCTGGTTATGTTGCAGAGATCACTGAGGACCACAGAGATAGCTGGAGTATATCTCCAAGAGATCAGACATGTTCCCTGCTGAGCCAAATGGAGAATAAGTTAATCAGAAAGCAGGGGGGAAGTGGAGTTTCTGCACAGTTCAGGGCTGTGAGGAGCACTGAGGCAGCAGAGATCATTGCTGGTGTGGAGGAAGGAAGATGTGGGTCTGTGACCTGCTCAGACCAGGGTTGGGTTAACAATTCCACAGCTCAAGCCTTCAACGGGACATGGAACCAACCCCAGGACAGGTTGGGGCACAGGAAACCATATCAGGGCTGTGAGGGCTCTGAAGGTAGGGGGTGTGGGTGCACAGCACCTGCTGCTTCCTACCAGGCACTTCATTTCTTCCACTGCCGCTGCAGTGTCCCTCAGCTATCAACAAGCTCCTGGGCTGCAGCTGTGCCTGAAAGGATAGTGCAGCTCCAAGTCTGAATTTATTTTTCTCCTTGAAATCTGCAGGAATAGAGTGCACTTCACTCACTTTCTGCCTGGTCTGCTGAGGCCTGCGCTTCCTGGTTGTGGGCTCATTGATTCCACAAAGATGAGCAGATTTGTACACAAGGTACGTACAGGATAAACTAGGACCATGTCAGTGGAAAAGGCCAGATGTGTGTTCCTTTAAATCATAATCCTTCATGTAATATCACAGTTGTCATAGAAACCATGGCATCACTAAGACTTGCAGCTCTTGATCCTGCAAAACAATTGAGCATTTGCTTTTAATATAAAGTATGTGCTTAAATTCCAACTATTTCTGTGGCACTGCTTGTATGCCTAGAACAAAGCCTACACTATTTTTTTCCCCTGTGAGAGTGATGTGGCCCAGTAAAACCTCCGGGTTTCTTTCCTTAAGCCCAAACATATTTCACAATCAGAAAAATTACTAGCACAGGAATCGTCTAAAGAGAGTCCAAACAGAACTTTTTAAGATGTGTTGGCAATTGAATGTTTGATTAGATCATATCAGTGCTTGTATGTGCTTCTGCAGCCTGAAAAAGCATTAGAATAATGCTTTCACAGTTTCTTCCAGTACTTAGGACACTGGACAACTCTTAATTCTACTGATTGTATAAGGATTTTTTTTTTAATTAGTCTAGAACATACAGAAGTTCAATCATAATTTCTAACAGAAATATTCATGTTCCCAAATTAAATAACCTATTTATTGTTCATGAGGCATTTTGTATTTTTCTTTGAAAACTGTTTCTGATTTAAATGTTTAACACTTTCTGTTTTAATTTTAAGGTATATTTTAGCATTCTGAGTGCTGAGAAAAGCATGAAACTATCCCTTGTGTCTCCAAGAAAACAACAAGAAAAGTTTGAAGTCCTGGGGGGTTAAAAACATCCTTTTGCTACGTCTTTGTGCAGGTTGAATATTCAATTTTGTTGCAAATGCATTTGAAAGATGACATATGATATTTCACTCATTTACGTTAACTACAGCATTTCCCCCCAGATCATACTACAAATGAAATGCTCAGGGTACCTCTTCAGTGACTAAATATTCCCCTGCAGGCAGGGCCTCATTCCAGGCTTGCTGGACTCAATGGGCAGGTTTCCACTGGAGCTCAGTGGCTTCTTCATCAGAATTAGGTGGTTTAGCCTATATATGCCTGGTTTATAATTAATATTTGGTCTCATGATAGACATGGGGTAATGCTTTGACCAATTTCAGCAGTTGATAACTGGGCCTTCCCACACTGTTACAGTTGTTCTATATAAAGTTATACATTTGCATTTGTGCCAAGGAAACCTGTTCTGTAGAACTTCAGTAGGTCAAGGTGGTAGCAACTGCACAGTAAATTCAGTGCATTTGTAATGCTGTCTGTCAGCAGAAAACAAAAAGCAGCAATATGCCAAAGGCATCAGCTTCTGTGGAAATTAAAGCAGAAAGTTAATAAAGGTGGCTGAGTCACAACTCTCTTCCAATTCAGGGGATGTTTGTGGACAAATCTTCCTGCTATTTACTGAGCTCCACCAGATGGTAAATGACTGTGTGTTTCTAAAAGCCCTTCTTGTAAAAAGTTTAAATTTTGTGAATGGAAAAAGGGCTTTAAATGTTCCTGACTTATCTCCTTGACTGGAGAAGAAGGTATCAGCATTTGTTCGGCTGCAAAAATAAATTGATGAGTGTGCCATTGATTTTGCTGATTTCAGAGTACCTGGACAAAAAGAATCTCTTCCATAAAAACATTTAATGAAATAGCATGATTCACACAAAAAATGAGTAAGAATTTATGGTCAGCCATGTTGACCAGCAGACACACAAAGGGATAGTCCCCCAGATTAGTTTTTAATAATACTGTGTAAATGTAATTAATTTAAGCTGAGAACAAGATAGGGAAAGGGGACAGTAAGAAGCTACTTTTCTCTTTTATACTTACGGGGCTCAAGTATGGTTTTTACACAGCTCCTCTGAGTCTAAGAATTCGTAGTGCTCCCGAGCATTCCCCGAAGTCCATCGGAGGTGGTGGACAAAATGCTGGACCGTCCTGAACGCTTGAAATCACTTTCAGAGCACAGAAGAGCGCCACTGACCTCTTTTATCGGTCTCTCTTATCTTCATGGCTGTCGGCGTTGCAGGGGCTCTTTACTCCTCCCGAGCAGGGAAATCCCGGCCGTGTCCGGGAGTGCCTCTCGTGCCCCCCGTGCCCGGGCGGGACCGAACCGCCGGAGGGGGAACGGGCCCGCCAGGGGGCGCCGTGCGAGCGCAGCGGGGCTGTTGAGGGGACAGCGGGACAAGGGGGACAGCGGGACAGGAGGGACAGCGGGACAAGGGGGACAGCGGGACAAGGGGGACAGCGGGACAGAGGGACATGGGGACAGAGGGGTAGCGGGACAGAGGGACAGAGGGACAGCGGGACAGAGGGGCAGAGGGACGCCAGGCCACCGCGACATCAGGACAGAGGGATATTGGCACATGGGGTCACCGGGACATGGGGCATCTCCTGGGCACGCCCGGAACACACCCGAGACACCCGGACATCGGGACGGGGCAGGTCCCTGGGCACACTCGGGACACTTGGCAGGGACAACTCGTGGGGCAGTGCCGAATCCCCAGCGCTGCCCCACTCTCCGCCTTCTCCAGCCCATCTCGCCACTGTAAAACCGCAGCTTTTCCCTTGGCCTTCCCACCATGCTCACCTTGGGCCACCCTTGGCCAGGTTTGGTGGCCACTCTTGGCGGCTCTTCTGCCCTCTGGCATTGCTTCCTCGAGGAAACAATCCTTTTAGGGTCTCATGTCAGAGTGGTAGGAAGCTTTGAGCCAACATTCAGGTTATGTTTTCCTCTTCCCGGCTTAATTTATCTTTTCTTGCTTCTTTGCTGCATCAGTACTAAATAATCCCGTACATAGTGCCCTCAGCCTGCAGGTTTGGGGAGCCAGAACATAAATGCAGGCCTGTGCTACAACTCGCTGTACTATTGGTTACAAGATACAACCATGTAGTAATGAAGGGAGGGGATGATAAAGATCCTTTAGCTCCTGCCCTCCAACCCTGTTCCTCTCCCCCATCCTTGTGGGAAGACAGTGTATCCCTATTTGACTATTCCCTAGTTAAAACTGTTTACATGAGACTGGTTCTTCAAGCCAGATTTATCTTAGCCAGATAGGGGACAAGTTAAGACTCTTGTCTAGAAAAAAAAAATCACCTTGGTGAGTACATTGCCATACTGCATTCTTGCAGGTGTCACAGAGATGGTGTTCTGAGGTTGCTCAGTTGTGCCTGGAGCTAAAGTGAGTGTAAGGCAGGCCTAGGACTGGAGTGTGTAAAGGAGTATCCTAATGGACATTGGCTGCATCAGAGAATGTAGTTCTGATGTTTAATGCTATTAAGTCTCACATCAGAAATCTGTTCTCCAAGTCCCACACTCTGCTGTGATTTTTGATAATTTTCCTGCCAAGATCACAGTTGCAGTGTTCTCAGTGAAGAACACAATAGAATGTACCAAGCAGGGTAGAATCTGAAACCAGTAACAGCATCTGCTCTCCCCTAGCCAAAACAGGTGGTGACTGTGGGTAGAAATATGGAGAATCCTGTGGAAAGTAAGAAGTGTGGAGGCATGGGAAGGAACGGGGAAGGTGGCGGAGGGGGTTATAGAATGAGCCCAAGTGAGATCCAGTGTGATGGTGATATAAAAATACAATCTATAGGAGAGCAGCAATGACTAGGTTTGTGGCTTCAAGTACTTGATTTTTTTTAATTGATTTTTCAGCACCTCTTGGAATTATTTTCTTGTCCTCATTGCTATTCAAAATGTCTCCCTATGTCATCAGATAATTTCATCAATTATAGTCTCTTCTAAATCACAGTGGAAGTCTTGATCTGAAGTCTAACACAGCACTACCATGATCCATTTTAAACACATTAATTACCTTTTCCTGCTAGTAATTTGCTATTTTTATTCTTTATTTACAATTCTTAAGCCAGTTCTCAAATTATGCTGTTATGTCAAAAGGGATGTGAATTAGTTATAGTCAGAATTCTGTGATTCAATCTTCCAAAATGTTGGTTCTGTTACTTTCCTTTTACTCACTGATGTTGTAAGTGTATATGAAAGTTGCCTTCCTTATAAACTCCAGGGCACATATAACTGCTTGAGTCTGTTATCCTTCATCTGTTTCAGCAGCTTTTTGTGCTAAGAATTTGTTTCTGGCAGGAAAAGAGTCAGATTTACAGAAATTGCTATGACCATTCTTTTTCTGACGTTTGGTCCCGCATTTGATTCTGAGACTGCTGTTTTCTGTGACTTTTTCTCAGTCATTCTGAGGAAAGATGACTTCAAGTCAACTTTACATTGGAAAAAAAAACCACAATAAAAACCCCTTATATTTTCTGTCCTTCTTTCACCAATAAAGGTATGTGAGTTACTTTTCCAGATGTACTTCACTACCTTTGTTTTGTTTCTTTTTTTAAACAAACAAACAAACAAAACACACACACACACACACACAAAACCAAAAACAAAGAAAGAAAGAAAGAAACAAACAAACAAAAAACACCAAAAAAACCCACCACCAGTGTTGTATCTACCAAACTCAATTTTGTGCATTTGATATTTAAAATCTAGGAGATGCAGTTTATGTAAAAAAACTCATACTGGGGCTTGATAGATCTTGACTTGTGGCCTGAGCACTTTTGTGATTTCTAAATCAGCAAATGATTGGAAACCATGGGTTTAGCTCTCTAGTCTGACCTTCCTCACATATCAAATGAGGCTGCATCCTGGGCCTGCTGGTGTGACACTGGGAAGGTCAGTGTTTGTGCAGTACTTGAGTCTGTGGAGGGTTTGAACAGGGACAGTACTGTCCCAAGCACCACTCTGTTCTCCAAAATCTAAACTTATCCACAAAAAGAGATAGAAGTAAATGAGAAGCCATGGATAGTCAGGTTGCTGAGATGCATTTGATCTGTCTTTTCCATGCTAAGTCATGTGGTTGCAGAATCTGAAACAATAACACTGACCTCCCCAGTTCACCTCAGTGTCTGCCAACTCAGATGCCTTCAGATGCCATACTTTAAATATAGACAAAGTTTACTATTGCACTGCCTACCAAAATTGGAAATCAAAAGGGGGATGGAGGGGCTGAGTATTCAGCTGTGGCTAATTGCATCTCAGCCCTGAGAGCACTTGAGCTGGGGGTCTGCCCAGCTCCCGCTCCAGGCAGAAATGTACTTAGCAGGACTGAGCCTGGTATCCGACCTCTGCTCCTGAACACCCCTTTTAAGCATCTGTGATGACAAGGAAGGACAAGCTTGCTGAGCCCTGTAAGGCTTATGAGCTTGTGGATCCCAAGGAAACTGTGCAGGTCCTAGGGAGTGCAGGGAAGGTGTGTTGCTCTACTCTGAACAGTTTCAGCTGGGTTTGGAAAAATGGTATCACATTTTCCTTTTTCTGTAGCTTTCATTTATTTTGTCAAATGGAATGCCTCAGATATGGCTGCATGGCTCCTTATTGCTTTCAGAGATGTGTTTTGCATCTGTTTTCAGGAAGCTGTATGAGCCATTAAGGAGAGAACTAGATGTGTTCCCTCACTGTATGCATATGGAGTTTGGTTTCTGATGTGTTTGTATAGTGGATTTTAATCCCCATCTGCAGCATTGCAAGACTGTGATTAGCATGGCTTGGCTTTCCTGGGGCACCTTTCTTCTAATAAATTAACTCCCACAACTTTCACATAGAACAAAAGCATATTGACCTTGCTTTGTAGCAGACACCATCCAGCTTTTGACAGTTCAGAAGTATTCACTGTTCAGCCATAGATGTAAGTACAGCCAGAACTAGAAATCCACAAACAATAATGCAATCTCCAGCAACAGATTTCCTCTACAGGATTACAAACACTCCTCAGTGGATGAGCCAAAGCACTGCAAAGAAGGGACCTAATTGACTTAATTGCTGATAGCCACAGGGATGGACTCAGAAGAACTGGAGTTGAAAACTACTCTGACCCTCCTGGGTAAAATCATGCAACTTTGGGGTTTTTTTATGTTAAATTCATGGCCATGGTATGTGAGTGCCTGCAGACATCTCCTTGACACCTATTACTGAACATCTGGGTAACAGTATCCCTCTCTGTCCCCAGCTGCTCTAGGATAGATTGGTTTTGGAATGCTATTCCTTAACTGTTAAAGCCTTTAAAAATGAAATTGGTGTCTGAGAGACTAATCAATCCCTCACCTACTGCACATGATGCTTCTTGAAATCAGCCATTTCATCACCTTTCATGCACTGATGTATGTTTTTTTCTTAATGCATCGAAGGTGACTTCATTATTGAAGCAATGACACTGGTGCTGTGAGCTCAGAATGATGTGAAAGCCTGGCTTTGACAAGCAGGACAGCTTCACTTGTATCTTGGCAAAGCAGGATCCTCTTGACTCTTTCTGCCTTTGTCCACGGTTTCAGGTAGGGTCCCTCTCTTATCCTTCTCTTTGTGGGTGTCAGGTATTATTTGTCTTTTCTAGTCTCAGGTTCTGCTGCTATCTGTGAAAAAGTTTAAGAGTCTTCCTGGGTATCAGCTGTTATCAAACAACATCATCAATCAGTAAAATCAATTTACACTTCCTCCCATCCCAGTAACTTTATCCTTTACTTTCTCTGTCTGCTGAGGTTCAGGGTTACAAAAGATCTGGGCCTTCCCTATTTCTGAAATGGCAGTTCCTTTTTGGTGCCTGACATTTCTTTTGGGAAAATGACATCAGAATTAAACAGAAAGACCCTTTCTAAGTGCCAGGCTGTAAATGGGAGAAGTGAGGTCAAAAAACAAAACTATAAACTACGCTCAGAGAAACAAATCAATCCTCCGCTAGGCACACTCAACTGAATGTACAGGAGCTTCATTCAGGGGTTGGGAATACAGCAGACCTGGAAAAGGCGTTCACAGGAAGAACTAATACAAACTGAAATTCATCTGTGCTCTGGAATAGGCTTTCTTTAAGCCCCAGACAACTATTGCTTTCATCAAGGCCCACTCATCCCATACTTTAGTTCATTTCCTTCTTTAATGGCTCACCCTGAACTCATCTTTCCTTCCATTTCCTTTGCCCCTTGCTGCTGGCCTTCTGTCTTCCCAGAGACATGCCTATCTGATCTGCTGAAAACAGGGCTGGCAGCAAATGTTAAGGGGAAAGACAACTTTGGTCTAAACTGTCTCCTTGCTCTACCCAAAAATGCAATGAGGAATCTGCTGGGTTTTTTTCTGACAGTTTCAGTTGAAGACTCTTACAAAATTTCCGCTATTTAAATAAAGAGGAAAAAGAAACAAAGACAATTGTGAAGGTATGTTATGTTCAAAACAGGGATTTGGCCAAAGTTCAGCCCCTGGGAGAGGTAACCTAGCTGTATGATAGAGAGTGGTAACCATGATGTTGAAGATGTGCCTGCAAGTTAGAAAAAAATGGTGCTTACAGGCAATATAGATCAAGGAACTTAAGAGCCACCATAACTATGGGAATCTGATAGAGTGCTCTTGAGATGCTGTACCAAGATTCATTATCTTTATTAACCGGAGATGTCAGGTCCTGCCCTGTGTACAATAATTTTGGTGTTTGGAAAACTCGGGGCTTTCCTGAATCATCTTATGACCAACATGAGATTCATGTCAATGTCCCGTGGCAAGTCCTGAAGAAAGAAATAGGAATGCGTCAGACATGTCAAACAGCTCTTTACACCTCTGAAGCAGCCTCTGAATTCCAGAAAAGGAGACAGACCCAATGTGTTCTCAAGGTCTTATCACAGAAACTAATTCACAGCTTGCACAGTGCCTACTAAATACTGAGAAGGGCAGGAAAATTCAGAGGAGTGGTGGCTGTGCAGCTGAATGTTACTTCTTGAAGCCTGCAACAAAGGCAGACTGAAGGAGCTGGGGAAAGTTCTAGAGCAGGTTTGCAGAACACACTTGGCCAATTAAACAATTTGTTTGGCCTGCCAGGTGCTCAGCAGATGGTGTGGCGTTTGGATTAGTGGGTGTCTGAGAGAGCTTCCCATGCCTTCCACCAGCAACTGCAGGCGAGGTGTCCTCCCAGCCAGCACATCCACACATCTCAGCTGTGCTGCTGCCAAAAAAATGTGTAGTGTCACAGTTGGCAGAGAGGCACAGGAGAGGGAAGGTAGATGAGAAGACAAAGAGGATGGAAGAGCAGAGGTAGAGATAGAAGCACCTCTGGTAGGGTATGACAGAAGGTGCTGTTTGGACTTGCCAAGCCTACTCACCTAACTGCTGCAGTGAGGTGTCCCAGGCCAAAATCCTATCTTAAAAGGGAAATTGGGCTGAGTCACCAAATTCATTCCTCTGCTGTTTCATGCATCACACCATGCAGCACCTGACAAAGTCAGCTTTGTTTGGTTCTGTCTCTGGGGTTCCCACAGAGAGGCTCGTCCAGGCCCTCCCTTTCTAATAGGTATAGTAATTTTCTGCTGCTTATTTATAGCTTGTTTGCCCTTATACTTAAATAATCCCTTATCTCTCAAAGTTCTTTGCCCTGCCTGTTGATGCATTGACACACAACGGTTCTATCCACTCCGGCTTCACTTTGCAGGCTGTACAGTCTAAGCAATAGTTCAGCCTGCCTAGCAGAGCTGAGTTGCACATGCTGTAAAACCAGAGTCTTTCAAATGACAGCTAAAAAATCCTGTGGACTTTCTGGTATCTTTCATTCAGAGTATTTAACCAATGTCAATCCTTCCTGAGTTCTTTTGTAGCAAAGTGTGTTCTTTGCAGCTCTCTTTGCTGGAAGGATAGGAATTTCAAGCCCACAAGCCAGTAAGACTTCCATATGCTTGGAGTTGCGCATGTGCGTTACTGTTTTTCTGGATCAAGATTAGAGTTCTCACCACTTGACAAGATTCAGCTTGTGGTTTGTGAAGTGCTGCCAGTTTGTCTGGAATTAAAGATTTATGTAAAATATAAATTTTTTAAAAAGGCAATTCCCTGTTCCAGGTTTATGTGTGAACTGCATTAATTAATAGCTGGTTGGGAAACATGAAGGACATGGTGCAACAACATTACTTGTATACACTTCATGTCATGTCAGAGCTGCTCCATGTTCCCAAAGAACAGACAACTATCTATATGCAAAACCAAGCTGGAAAGATGCAGAGATGGTATTTCCAGTGTCAGGAAGGGGCAGCACCTCTCGATCTTTGAACATAGCAAGTGTTCACTACCAATGTTTTCATGCATCGTGTTGCTTTTTCTGGGGATAAAATATTGTACAAACAATTGCAGAGGAGCTTAAATGGAGTAGTAACATTTTTTCTTGGCCTCTGTGTTGCTGATTTCCAGCCCGCAGTGACTGACACCAGATTTTGCGTGTATGGATCCGCCAGAAATGTCTGGACAGGAATTCCTGGCTTAAGTCGACTGACCCCAGGGGAGTACTGAAGGACTGATAGGAGCCTGAGATGCCAAGGGCAAACCCAAAGCTGCAGTTTTGTTCTCAGCGAAACAGAAGTGCGGTGAGGAAGCAATACCGCATGCCCTTCCGCAGGACTGAGCGGTGGGCGAGCAGGAGCAGCACGGGTGAGCGGTTTCTGCCGTTCGGCAGCGGGGGCCGGAGGGCTGCGAGCCGGGCTGCAGGAGGCAGTGGCCGGGCAGGGCTGGGGCGGGCGGGCAGCGCTAGCAGGTGCCGCGGAACAGCCCGGCCGTGCCCGGCGGGGGCGGGCGGCGGCCCCGAGGGAGGAGCGGGGCCCGGGCCGGCTCCGGAG
>VYXD01005987.1:565194-611128 GCA_013397195.1 Hylia prasina
GTCCCCGCGGCGACGGGAAACTTGTCAGTGTCGCCGTGGTGGAGGGGTAACACCGAGCCCCTGCTCTGCTGCCGAAGGGCCGTTCTGTCGTGCGTTTAAGCTTGTTAGGGGCTACGAGCTGCTGTGTCCGAGGGCTTTGAAGGTTCTCCTTTCTGTGGGTTTTTTTCCCCTTAAATTCGTTTGGCTAAATATTGTTTAAATGAGCGGAAGAGAAGCTGAATAAAACGTTCAGTGTTGTGTGATACGGTAACAATCCTCTGGTTCTTTAGAAGTTTAGGGCCTAAACTTGCCAAAGGATCTGAATATATTGGCATCTGTGACTCATCTACAGGAAAGTGCTGGAGGTTCATTTTTGTTGGGTTGCTTGCAGTTAGAAGTGAATTGGACAGTGATTGGAAACAGTATTGGAAAACTTCAGGTGAAAATAGCATGCTTGCATTTAAGGAAGATAAATTCTACTGCTTTTCTTCGTCTTTGTATGAAAGTTTCAAACACCATGGTGGTCAAAACATTCATTTAAGTGTGAATATTTCAGTACTGAAGGATGAAAATCTGTGTATGCAAACCAGACAAGTCTGGTAATAATCACAACCAGATTCTCTCTTGCCTTAAAGTAACTTTATTAAATTGAAGGTGAATTGTTAAGTGGATCATTCAGACTTCACAGTTAACTGTTATGAGAAGTCGCTACTGTGATAATGGGATGAGTCTTTGTTTTGCTGGATATTTGTAACATGTAAGATTTTGGGCTTTTATGGTAAATAAACAAGATGCATTGGAGTTCTTGTTTCCAGAGATGACCCATCAAATGATGGTTTGTGTGACTTCCTATAAATATTTTTTATTCAGTAGAGAGTGCTCCATTGCAGAGAAATTTGGCTTTTTGTTTCCACACAACATGATCTATTTCATAAGTCTCTCTCTAAACAATAAAATGGAAGGTCTGATGATTGTGCACCCTATTTGCCAGTTGAATTGAATGAGTTATTTCTTCTTTGTCAAGTCACAGCTAACACATAAGCCAGCAGTAAGACCTGAAGTTGTTGTGCCCAGAATTTGTGCAGTGGTGTTTATCTACTTCTGTAACTACTTTTGATAGTAATTCTTGTGAAGAGCTATGTCCCCTTACTTGTAGGCCTTTGGTTGAGGTGTGTCTGACCAAGCAAGAAACCACTTAGGTCACTGTTGTCATATTTGTGTTAATAAGGAAACTGTCTGCAATCTGCTCTTATGGTCACTTGCCCCAAAGGTCAGGAGATCTTTCACATGCCACTAGACTTGTGGCATATGAAAAGTGCTGTTTGAAACCTCAGAGCTAAGACTTCTGCTTTGATGAGAGGCTGTGTCTGAGTTTCTTGAAAGCTCTGTTTACAGTTGTCTGTGAGCAGCTTGGTGCTTTCCAATGTTGACTAATTCTTTGCTCTTTGAGGCAGGTGGCTATTTTTCCCATCTCTTAAAAATAAATGGGATAGGGCAGCCTGAGATAGTTTTTGTTTCAAGAAGCCCCCTTGAAACAAACAGGCAGCAGGTGATAAAGCCAAGAAGAGAAAGCTCATCTCTGGGCTTCTGTCCTAGTTATTTGACACACATTTTAGAATACTTAAATGTCACACAAGTGATTTTTTTTTTTCTCCCCCTTCCAGCTGAATGGAGTCTCTTGGCCCTTACTCCTGATTGGCTCCAGATATTTTGGGGGGTTTTTTGTGGATACTGTAAACTAGAAGAGCCTAAGTCTTGTTTAATGTGCTTCAGTGGCTCTGCAGGTACTGGGGGAACTAGAACTCCAAATAGCAATAGTAGCATGCAAAGACTGGTAAGGCTATAAAGTTGTTGCTCAGTGTGTTTTTTGGGGGGAGACTGCATCACAACCTGCTGTCTTAGCATTCTGGATTTGCAGAGCAAATATGCAATTTTAGCTGTTTGCTTCATTTAGCTGGTTTAACCCCTACCATACTGATCCAGCCAGGGTATTTCCTTTACTTGTCAAAAGGAATCAGTGAGTTGTGTCTGGATGTTCCAGAATCCTGTTAAGGGGGAAGAGCAAGCGCAGAGCTCAATCACCGCTTCTTTTCATTGTGGCTCTGTTAGCATACCTCAGTGTTTTACGTAAAATGACAGCTATCTAGCAGTGTGTAGAGATGCTGAGGTTATGGGATGGAGAAATATGTGTTAGGGAAGGAAGCTTTCAGTAGCTAAAAAGAGATCTGATAACTGAGTTGGCTCTGATATTCCCAACAAATCTTTTTTTCTCTCTAGCCTAGAGGAAAAAGGAAATATTGCTCTGGAGAGGTGAGGGAGCATATATGCTAAGGAACTGTGTTGGTCTCCACAAGTTTTCTAGACTAAAGTTCACAGTTTGAGAAGTCTGTCGCTGGCGTTTCTCATTGAGATTATTTGCTGATTGTCTCTGTAGTATGAGTTTGTAGAACTATCAAAGTTCAGTATTGGCTATAGCATCTCAGGGATACTGTGCCTGTGACACTGAACACTGCTTAAAGTTAAAGCAAGAGACATTTTACTTGATAGCTCTTCTGTTTATAGAGTGGCAGCCAAACTTTGTCCAAGTCTGTCCTTTACTATTTCTGGTAGTGACCTGTATTAGAGCTTACATGGTTAATCAGATTAGTTTAAAAGAGGCACTTCAGGGTGGAGTCACCCCTGTCTGAAACATTGCTGCTTATTCTTGAGAAGTGTCTTAGTTATTGAACTTGTTCAGGCTGTGTACCTTCACATTCCCATTTTGTTATGCCAACAGCAGTGTCTTCATTTGGGGTTTCATTTCTGTTTTTCTCAGGTTTTCTTTTTAGTTAACAGCACTACTCCAGTTGATCAAGTTCAATATACTTTGTCCTGTTCCTCATGTGTTTTGAAATAGTATCAAGCCTGTGGCCTTACTTAGAGAAGTGTGTTTATTGACTATGACTTCAGTTAAGTGTCCTTCAGTACAATCTCTGGTTTCTGTTCGGTACCTTATCAGACTTCGGTCCCAGTATTGCAAAGGGTGTGTTAGAATTATTCTACACTGAAGTCTCTTCCTTGTTATTTCAAGGAAAAGAACTGGTTTGGATTGCTGAAAAACATTTTATATTTTTTATATCATCTCCTCAAAGAGAAACTGGATGTTAACATCTCTCCACTCATACACAAATTCCTATTGAAATTATGTGTCCTCAAGTGACCTTTGCAGGTAGAATGGGGGTTTGTGCCAATTCTGAGTGGGAGCAGGTTTGCCCTAAACAGATACAGGGCTGTGATGTGCAGTGATATCCTTCATACTTTAGCAATTCAGTTCAGGTGATGTGACTGACTCAGTAAACTCCTGCTTCTCTGTTGGAAAAAAACATCTTTTGCTTCCACTGAAAAATAGCCTGCTGCTAAATTGAAGTTAGAAGCTGCTATGAAAGACTTTAAAAGGTTGCTGCCTACAGATAACTGCAGTGGATGGGAGAAGACTTTATTTTCCCTTAAAACCAGGATGGATGACAATATACTACCTGTAAAGCTTTTGACAAGTTGGGTATACACAGAGAGTGAGTATTGGAACCTGGGACAATTCTTTAAAGGCATAGGATTTTCATATTGAACTCACTCTTAGCTAATGCCTAGACCGCTGGTAACCTTTTTAAAAGTTTATTTGTACACAGAACTTACCACATAATGAATGAGGCATTCAGTTCCAGCCGTGGATTTATTTTTTTTGTACATTATTAGACATTCTGTAGTGGAGTTGAGACCTTTTTCTTGCTGCATATGGATGCCAGGACTGTATAAAAGCATACACAACTTTAGCTTGATAATATCTACTTTTTAGCTAGGGTTAGATATACTTGAGGATTTTAAAGAAGGCACTCATGCAACTATTATTAAACATAACATGCAATAGGAATTGACCAGGTTTAGTATTATATTTAGCAAACCAAAATTTAGCTAACAAAAAATTACTTAAAAGAGTAGTGAGGGTTTTAATTTCTATTTTTATGTCAAAACTGGAATTGGAAAAAGAATATCGCAAAAAGGAGTAGGAGGAATCTTTTATGTATGGAAGACAAGACCTTTCTGACACCACAGTCTGGTTGTGTGATGTGTGAAAGGCTGGTGCCTGTACTTCAGGGCTTTAAAGATGGTTCTGTCCTCCCTACAAGGTATGACATGCTCCCAAAATGTCCTAGCATGCCACAGTGGTGGGCTTCAAACAGAAATGCTGGCATATGTTGAGGTCTCAATGTGCAGTAAATTGTGCTCATTTCCAATGGATTGCTCATGTGAGTTGATGATACAGTAACTTCAGAACTGGGATTGTTGTGATCCTTAGCTCTCTGTGCATTTTGGTAATTAAAGAAGTTCTGTAGAAAGAGTGCATTTTTTGCTCAACATCCTTCCTCCTTTGAGCTGTTCAGGAGGTTTTGTGTATTGACGCCTTATTGATATCCTCAACATGTATTGAAATTTGCTGTTCTTAGTAAGAGCAAAGTGTGATGGTGTCCTAAGCACTCTGTAAAAGTGCTGTTTCTTGCAGACCACCAGAGGCTATGTGCCTTGTGAGGTGGCTGAAATGGAGTTGGCTGCATTAAGGACCTGGCCGGCATGTAAAAATTCTTACTGAGTTCTTGTTGATCTGGACTATTTCCCAGTCTGGTTTAGCTGCAAAAACAGCTGTCCTGTCTCAGCAGGGGCACAGCACTGAGTGGGAGCTGCTGGATCCAGCAGTGCTGACAGAGCTGCTGGCAGAGCTCTGGGTGGCACTTGGGACTGACCTCTCCTGGGTGCAGGGCCTGGGGTGGCACCAGGCCCCTGGGCCTCCACCAGTGCCTGCCTTGTTACAGTGACAGCTGGACCAGACTTAACTGTCAGGAGTTTGCTTACTTGAAAAATCTGACTCTTTCCTGGGGACTGCAAGATGCAGAGATGGAGACAGTTCTCTAAATAGTAGTATTATTAGGAAAGACAAAAAGGAGGTGAAATTTCTTGATAGGAACAAATGTTTGTAGAAGTTGATTAACAGAAATGACTACTATTTTAGTTATGCCTCAGTGTGTGCTGCTGTTCAGTGCTGTCAGGTTGTTTGCCTTTATGTAGTTTTGAAAGGTTGTAAATGCCTGAATTCCTTGCTGGAGGATTAGGGCTTTTTTTCCTTTAAATGGTAATATTCCGTTCTTAAGAGACAGGATAATTGATGATTTAGTATGTGTTCTACTGTGTTTCTTCAGCTACAAGGTATGTAGGAGAAGCAAAAACGACCTTTCATCAGCTTCTAGAAGACAACTGGAAAATGAAATGACTGACTGTAGGAAGAAGACTCTATTTAGCATTTAGATCTTCAATCAGTCTGCCTGTATGCAGTACACTTGAAGCTAATGTGATCACATAGTTCTCAGTTGCTCTCTGGTGGAATCAAGCATAGCAGTTACTGTATGCCTTGCGTCCAGCTGTAATCTCGCAGCGTGATATGAAAATAATGACCTTACGTGTGGGGATTTTTTCTTTATCTCTTGCTTATGAGACATCTTGGTGCATTAAGTACTGTAAAGCAGCTAATACATGATTTCTGAAGATTTAGTATGACCTGTATTCTCTTTCTCTCAGACTTCATAATCTTTTGCCCCCTTGGAGCAAAAGAATTCTGTGCTTTTGGATATCTTGCAGTAGGTTCTTCAGTGTGTATTCAGGAAGGCAGGAACATAAGCTCTGTTAGAACTTGTATAGTGGCATTAGAAAAAAATCAAAGCGTTCCTGAGGAGTGGTGTTCAAGATACCACAGGCTTCCTTGAATTTTTGAAGTAGGAAGTAGCTGTGGTAAGAGTTGTGGTATTTAACTGATTAATGGTAAACACTGGTTAAAATCCATGGTACTGAAATTTTCATGTGGGGGACAAAGTTCCATCCAAATGGCTCTAATCTGAAGGCCTGGTGGCTAGCAGCATCAGGGCCGCTGTGTGCATGTTACCGTGAGGGGAGAGCTTGGGAGCCTGGTGAGTGGTGGCTGGAATGCTCTCAGGTGCAAGGAGCAGCAAGACCTCTCTCTCAGCCATGGGTGAGAATGAAAAATTCTTCTACCTGCAGGTGTGTCTGGAGTACAGCAAGTTTGCAAAGGGAAACGGTGGAAAAGAGGAAGATTGCTGTCGGAGAGGGAGAAGGGCACAGATAGAAGGGGATGCTGAGTGATTTGATCACTTGAAAGATGTAAATTCCTGAAGTTTGAGGTAGAACGGGGAGCCTGGATCTTTTGGGTGACAGACGTGGTATCAGACTTTGAATACTGTGGAGTAACTGTGTAAGTGATAAAGTGAGAGCAGGTCTGCAAGGAAACTTTCTGGAGTTAAGCTGGTTGAGAGAGGGATTTTTCACCACTTAGTTATAACCAGTTCTTCTGTTCTGGCCATACTAGAAGCCATTTCTTGTTACTCTGGCTTTGTGATGCTCTTGTTGATAACTGGCCTGTATAGTGTAGAAGTAAGTAATTAATAACTCTTGATGATTACAATGAGTTGATCATTTGTTTCAAGTGACCAGACTGCCTGAAGGAACTTGGTCACATCAGATTCTGTGCTGGTAGTAAAGAGAGTATTACAGAATCAGATTTGCAAACTACCTTTCTCTTGAGCCCATGTGTGTAGCTGCTCTTAGGTAAAGCACTGCCAGCTTGAGTGCATGTGTAATGTGTGCATTAAAGAGAACCCCTTGTGTCTGAGGGCTCCCAAACAACCAGCCTCTGACAACTGGCAAGCTGAGGGTACAAGCACACAGTGGGTTTTTGTGTGTGAGGAGCAGGATAGATTCATCCTGCTGCTGTGAGGTGCTGTAATAAAAACCTGGACATAGTCTTGGGTCTACAGCTGTGTTCCCAATAAGCAAGTCACTTAGTCTTCAGTGGTGCTGTGTGCTTTGCTCAGTTTTGAGTGTGGAGAATGTTTTAACTTTATTTGTTGCTGTTAACATTGGCAAAGCAATGTTCCTTAGCTCCCTTAGGTTGGCCCTCCATGGTAGTGTACATTTTCAGAGACTACACGCTGTTCTAGAACAACTGACTTCCTATGCTGTTAATGCTATCCTGTAGTGCTGAGTTGTGTTTGAGCAGCAGTTCAGTAACATTTGGTGCCTTTTTAGTTTTGGGTGTGGACAAAAGTGTTAAGAGTTTTTTTCATTGCGTTTCCTTGAGTGAAGATTACATGCTGCATTATGATGATGTGGAGAGTAAAATGCAACTTCACAGTGATGAACAGTAACTGCGTTTTATCAGAAAAGTGCAGTTTTTTCTTTTATGCTCCAAATTAATGTTTTAAGTCTGGGTAGTTTTGCTGCACTGGACAAGTAGCCTCCTGCCTTTTGGCTTGGTGTTGAGAGAATGAGGTTGTGGCAACTGATAAAAGAATCTGATAAACCTGTTTCTCCCAGGGTTATGTGCAATTTTGTGTATGGGAATTGACAGTTGGGACATTTTGCATAGATTAAGTAATTTGGAGAACAACTGCCTGCAAAAAATTGACCGTAAGAAATGTAAGAATTATAATGCCACGTTTGCATTCATGTTTGTAACCATTTGAAGTCATATTCTGTGCCTTTGCTACTTTGGTTGTAGATGTTTTGGCTTCTTATCTGGTAGTGATGTTTTGAGCAGTGAGAGAAATGTGTGTATCTGGACAGAGAGATATGGCAATAAAACACTAAAGTATCTTAAATTATTCCACAAACTTTGAAGTTATTGGCCTTTTGTATGTGCCTGTTTGAAAGCCACAGTTGCTTAAGTTTTCAGGATTTTTTTTTCTCAAATTTTTTTTTTTTGGCCTTGGGTGAATAAAAAATTTTAGAAGTTAAAGATTCCATAATAATTTCAATAGAATTCTGTGGGCTTGGGTTGAGCTAAGGAATTTTAGTGCAGATGAAGGTTAGATCACAAACTGCTTAGATTTTGGAATGATTTGCATATGCAATGTGAATTGCCATTGAACTACTGTCTCTGTTGAAATTCATTGGTTCTGTGGTTGCTGTCAGTGAAGATTGGCACTTAGAGATGCTGCTGAATCTGTATACTGCAAAGTGCATGATCTAAGCTTTCAGTTGGTTTAGAGCCATGCTGTGGTCCCTGTGCACTCATGCAGAGGGCAGCTGGAGAAGGTGCAGTGTCAGAGCACCACACGTGCTTGTGACGCCTGATGTGACAGCATGGCAGTGGCTTTGCTCTCAGAAGAGTCTTGTGAAGGCAGAAGGGATCCCCAGAACCATTCTGTATACTGGCAACAAACATTTCCTCCTGGTTACTTGTGAGGTAGCCTTCTGCAATTGGTAGAACTTGTTTGTACAGAGAACTGTGTTTTTGTTTGGGACAATTTGTGGTTGCAGACTGCATTTTACTGGAATCTATAGAGTTGTGGTTTGTTGTGGTCTCTCTGCTCCATGAGGCACATACCTTTGACCCTCCCTTCTCTAGCATTTAATAACATGAACAATTCTAAAACAAGGTACTCTGCTACACTTTCCTCCTTCCCTGGAGAGTGTGTGGGAGAGGCCAAATGTGACCCTGTTAGTTGTGTTGATTTAATGTGTTCCTGAAGGTATTGGCTTCTGTGGCACTGAGTGTATTAGCAGAATTGACATAGATTAGGATTAGGGGATTCTTTCACCTTCTTGCTGTAAAGGTGGAGAATGATTAAGCTCTGGCAATCCCAGGGATCCTGCCAAAGGACGATGCTGCACCTGGGATTGTCTTGTATAGGCTGTAGCTGTCAATACAGCCATTAAATTTGAGAGCAGAATTGCAGTAATTTTGTGTGTTGTAGAGAGACGTGTATTTCAGACAGCTGAACTTGGTGCCTTGTAACAAGTGTTCTCACTGAACTGCGCCTGTCAGGCTTTAGGGAGGATGGAAGAAAAGTAAAGCTATACAGGCTTGCCTTCGGGCAGGTTAATAGCATGTTATATATGACTTCAAAATTCAAGAGGAAGAGCAAGTTAAAGTTTTCCTCTTGTTTAGTAGTGATGTTTAAAATTCACTTTGCTTCCTTGCTACCACAAATACTAAATTTCATTTTAAACCCTCCATTGCAAACACTTATCTTTGGGGTCACTGATATGTTAGATTCTTTAAGAAATGACAATTTTCTCATATCTAAAAGTGGAAATGTTAGAGTATTGTAGTGTTCAATGACTTGATCTATGCACCACAGCAAATGGTGGTGTCTGAAAATAAAAATTTGGGGGATTTAAGTAACTGTGGGTTTCTGGTAAATAGTTTGATTTGGATTGCTTTCAATGAAAGTGATGCTTCATGCTTTCTTCTTTCTTAATTATTATGAAAGGTTGGTTGAGAGGGCAGATGACAATCTGCTGGCAGCTTTTAAGTTTCTTAAGCCTGTGGATTTCACTGGCACTTGAGCTGCCAGTGGTAGAAAATGCTTACTGCTTCTTAAGCTGCCTTTGGAAAATTTGGCCTCTAATAATGGGAAACAATCTGTCAGTTGTGTAATCACAGCTAATGCTGTTTTAAGTAGCTGTAAGTACTAGTGTTTCATGGTCACCAGGCTAAACTTTAGCTTTAAGAATATCTTCCTAAATCCTGATATTTTTGTTAATATTAACTCTGTGGGTTTTTTCCTCTAAAGGCAGCTTGATATAGGTGGAAAAAGAAGTGATGAATGATTAACAATTGCAAATAATGTATACTAAAGTGTAGCTAATTGTTGTTTATTCTTCAGTATTTATTGAATGTTCATGTAGGATGTATCTATGACCCTTAATGTAAGATCTGATTCTGCTGTTTAATTAAATGGACAAAGTTGGAAAGCCATCTGTGATTTGAAATCAATTATTTGACATGAGTTTATAGATGCAAATGTATTCACCTTGAGAAGATTGTATCAGACCTCTGAGATGTCTTGTTCCATTAGGATTTACTTCATTACCGAGATTTGGGTGAGTGAGAATGGTCTCTTTCCAGCCTTCTCAGAGTATCTATGGTGGTTAAAAGACCTGGGAATTTGATGTTCTGCTTTTTGTAAGTAAAGGAGGGTGAAGAAAAGTTTTGGGTCTGAGAAAATGAATATTAGAAGGCCTGTTAGGAACAGTAACTATGTTTTAGTTTAGATCCGGTATAAAAAGAACTAGGTTCTGTCTGTGCTGGTGATGTTGCGAAAACTAACAAACAGAAAAGAAATAAAAATAGTTGAAATTTGTTCAGACAGTATGCTAAGGATTTTTAAAAGAAACCAGCCTCAGACTTTTTCCGTCTAGTATGATTGGGAAATTAAAGAAAATTTAGAACTGTTGCCATGTCTTTGTGATTTTAAATCATAATGCGGTAGCCATGTGTTTAAATGTGTTTTCCTACCATTTAGGTGTGATAAAATGGCTCAATTGTGTACAAGGAGAGACAATTATTCTTTTGCATTGTAGCAAACTGCAGGTACAGGTGGTTCTAATGTTAAGAGTGAGAGTTTTGATTTAGCAACATCACAATTCTAACTATATTGTAGTAATTTAGAAATGCCTTGTTTAAAAGTCTCTTACTAATGTCAGAATTGTGTCACTGTAGCTTTAAAAAGCAGGATAAAGATTATATAACATTGCAAGGAAGCGGCCTTATTGTTAAGGATGAGAAAGCTTAGATAGGATATACTTAGATGACAGATCCTGCCCAGGAAAAGCTGTCTTAATGTGTGTGTTCCTGGAATCTTCTGTCACATTTTGCTGGGTTTTTTTTTTCCCTTTTGGTTAGCAAAATTGTTAAATGTAAGTAGAGCTCTTACAGAGGATGTAATGGAATACCTGAACAGTGAGGTTCTCTATGTGTTCTTCTAACACAGTGGTTTTCCTAAATGATTTTGTTTGAAATTGTTCCCATGGCAGGAGTGCAGGGCTTTATTCCCTTTGTATTTTGTGTGTTTATTAGCAGGCTAAATTCTTTTGCTGCGTTCTGTCACAGAAGTGTTTGCGATGACAAAGCTCCCAGTCTGTCCTGGTGCTGATACAAAGAGTCTCCAGAAGTGATGATGCCATGAATTGTAATTGTATCAGTGGTGCTGTAAACATCCTGCCTTTGTGCTGCCCCATGCGGGCCAGGTGTGATGTCACTGCTGTCCTGTCACCGCTGGCCAGTGGGCACGGCCCTCCCTCTGGGGATGTGCTGCTGCCTTGGCTTGTGGAGAGCAGCAAAAAAGCAGCAGTTACATAAAACATCTCCAGTACTGAACATGGTGAGAGCTGTGCACCTGAGAGAGATCATAGAGACAAAATCACTGCATGGCAGCTCTCTAGTGAAAGGCCCACAATCATGGGGCTTTTTAGCCACTGATGATTAATAGTAAAATAACTGCTATTTTACGGTTCCCGCTCACAAAATGTCTTTGAGAAGCCTGTGTTACACAACACAACAGCTCAAATCTACCTTTTACAGCATGCAGATACAGAAAAAAAAGCACCTGACTTAATTCTCTCAACAGAATTGGCTCATGTGAAGTTTTGTTGTTTGACCTTACAAACCACAAGCTTAGCTTTAAGTTGCCTGCTATGCTTATTACAAACTCATGAGCCTTTTTATATCTCAGGTTCACAACGTTTGAAGTTCATGTGTGAATTCTGGATTTCAAAATATTGTGACTCATATTCGCATGGAAATCAGCTGTTCCAAAAATATGGATTACTTGCAGATCTAGAGAACCTTAATGCCACTTATGTTTTTAAATTAAATTAATATATTTATTGGTAAGTGTGAAGAATTAAGCATTGCAACAAAATGGAAGTTTGAATTTGTATTTTAATATTAAGCATCTGTTGTGAAAAAGTTGGAATGTACAATTAAATAGTCACATTCCAAAAATCTAAAACTTGAAGTATTTTCTGATATAGCTGAGTAAATATGCTTGCAGTGTTAAGAAGAGCCTTTCTGAGAAGTGCACTGTTCCCATTCACATTTCAAAAGCTAGATCAGACTAAAAATTTAATAGTTAATAACTTCTAGGACATAGTAATTCGTGTGTGCTATACACTAATAATCCAGGCAGTATCCTTGTAGGTTTTCTCACCTACCGGAGGGCTCTTTTTCAGGGCACAAAATGGAGTGAGTGTAAACCATGAGTAAGGACTCTCACTAAGAGCAGGAGGCAACATGTTCAAGTAGCCACTGCAATGTATTTAAACTCATAGTGGAATTGCTTGATCTTCAGATCTGTGTTGTCAGTCATCAGTCCCTGGCTGATGACAAACATGCTGCAAGTATTTTGGAGGAGAAAATTATATAGGCCTCCACACTGGAATAGATACTGGTTGCAGTAAGGAGTGTCCTACTGTGGGGTTGTTCCTTAAATTCTTCAGGTGGAGAAAGGGGAAATAAAATTGTCAGAAAGAAGGAATATAAACAGGGAAGAGTTGAGTTCCACTCTCTAAGCAGTCTTCAGACTCCAGGTGTGATTTAGAAGAGAGGGCTAGCAGGTGTTCTGTAAATATTTGCAACTAATAGACTTGTATAGGTCTGGACTAACTTAATTTTAAAAATGCTTGATTTAAAAAAAAAGGCCAAAAATACCTCTTAGCAGAGTGGTGCATGCATGCACAGTCCAAATGTGACTGTATCTGGAGAATATTTTTAATCTGTTGCGTCTGAGGATTTTAAGAAACAGATGGCTTGGTGAGTCTTGGAAGGGATTTTGCTTGCTCTTTATATTTCTTGGTGAGAATGTTGGTGTAAAGTCATGGTAGCAGTGTTTACCCTACTGCCTTTCTCTGAACTTCATCAGCTGGACAGAGAAGTTTGGGTCTCAAGAACAGCTGGGTCAACCAAGTACTCAGGCAGTGGGGCCACAGTTAGCAGAGATTCCCTTGTGTTGTTCCCCTGCACATCCAGGTCAGTATGCAGTGGGCAAGGCTTGAGGTGAGAAGGTTGTGCTGGTGCAGGAGACTTCACAAGTAGGTTGCATGTTAGTAAAGATGAGTGAGATGTTATCAGTAAAAAAACAAATACTTTTAGTGAAGTTTAGCTCCTAAAAATAAGAGTTTAGAAACGCAGTGGCAACGGGGAATCAGCCTTGTTTCTCCCACAGAGATAGTGGTTAATCTATTAAGTGAAACTGAAGAGAAAATACACTTGAGTACGGTGTTGTGTGAAGTACAGAAGGTGATTAAATCACATATGTAAGCCTGCCTTAGCCATAAATCTTGGCAAGCTGAGCACTGGACTTTCTTGAGAGATATTTGAGATGTTAGGTCTTAGTTAATCGATTAAGAACAGATATTCTGAGGTCTGTGCTTTGTGGGGGAACAACATAAGGGAATCTCTGCTAACTGTGGCCCCACTGCCTGAGTACTTGGTTGACCCAGCTGTTCTTGAGACCCAAACTTCTCTGTCCAGCTGATGAAGTTCAGAGAAAGGCAGTAGGGTAAACACTGCTACCATGACTTTAGATTACACCAACATACTCATCAAGAAATACAAAGAGCAAGCGAAGTGTAGTATAATGTGTATTTTGTGCTTTGAAGTGGAGGTGAAAGATGTGAACAGTTTGTCTTTTCATAAAGATACTGGGAATATCGTGTATTCCTTTATGGAGTTTTTAGCTGTGGTTTAGAAAAAAAATTATCCATAAACTTGAGGGGATTGAACTCATTAAAAAATAAGTTTATGCAAAGGCTTCAGTTTCCCAAAGGTGGGAATTTTAGACCTCCGTATCTAGAACTTCTCTGGAGTATGGTGTCAGTCTGTAGAGCTGATGTCCTTTAGTCACACGGCTTCATTTATGGTGTTCAGCACTTCAGACAGAGGGTTACTTAGGAAACACACTTTATTAAAAGCCAATTCTGACATGCTTGTATTTTTCTCCAATTTTCAAACCTTGCCTGTTAACTCTTGAAGAATGAAGCATAATTTATTGTCTCTGTAATGAGAAAGATGGAAGTTTTTTCCCTTTTCAATTGCAGTGAAGGAGATAAATGAAAATTCCCTCATTATTTTGTAAGACCTGGGGATACAAAGATAATATCTGTGTGCTAAAACTTGAGGTTCATCAATTTGTCCTCAGCTACTAAAATTTAATTGAAAGGGTGAGAAGTGGAGAATGCCTTAAATAACTAAAATAACTTAAATAACTAAAATGAGTGATATGAAGGGACACTTACTGTTGAGTTGGAAGCTGCTTGGTATCTTCCATCCTCACAATATCACCACACCTGAGTGAGGAGAAAATTGGAATTGGCTTTTGAAATGTCTGAACAAAAGCCAAGGGATTTCTGTTTAGCTTTCTGTAGCAGTGGTCTGCCAAGCACCTTTGGAAAGGCTGCATGCTGTGGCACCTTAGTGGTATCCATGAGCAGTTGTGGGCCGCAGCTCTTTCATGGGTTCCATGTGCCCAGACCATGGCTTGTTGTGGAAAATGGAGCACCCTTGTAATCCTGTGAGCCTGTTTGGTGTCACCTGGCTGTGTCCTGGCACCTGCCTGCCAGCTGTGGGACTCTGTGCATGGAGCGGAGCTATGCCGTGAGCTTTCCTGGGTGCAGTGTATTGCATGAGAAATCTCCAACAGCAGAATGTTCTCTATGAGCCTTGGTAGTACAGAGATAAAAGGGCAGATTTTGACACTGTGATCTGGCAGTTAAACTCTCCTCCAAGGTAGGATATTTGAGCTGTGTTGCTTTTGTCTGTGGGTCAGTGCTAGGAAAGTTTCGATAATCCTGTTTGAGAAGGAAATCTAAAAACTCCAAGTTTTATTGCTTTCACAACTTTTCTTTGCAAGAAGCTGTGTTTTTATGAAAAACCAGCATCAGTTTTGTTTGTTGACAGGTACTATTTGTGATTCCATTTTTTGCTAATTATCACCCATACCACATTTTTAAATTTCTTCCTCCTGCTCCACCTGCCCCCAAGGTTTTAAACATTTCAGCACTGTTTCTTGTGTATATCCATCACCTGAGAAAGACAAAAATAGGTTGAAATATTCGAAGAACCAGTTGGCTGGATTTCTTTCAATTTCTTTTGCATTGCCTAAAAATGTGGTGTTAAAAGCTTCTGTGTTACCTGACATAAAGTTAAATAAAAGGTGATATTAATACTGTGTTATGAAATGTTGGGGGTAAATGGTTTTTAAAAGCTTTGGGATTTTTTTGTTTATTTGTTGGGTCTTGTGTTGTTTATATTTTTTAAAACAGGAATCTTACCCCTCTTCATCACCGATATGGTTTGTAGAATCAGATGACCCAAACCTGACTTCAGTCTTAGAACGTTTAGAAGATATTAAGAAGAGCAATACTCTGGTGAGTATTTTGGTTATTATTAATTATTGTATTATCAATATTGGTATTTTAGGGGTTTTGGGCATTTACTTGGGCTCGTGTGTTTACTTGGCTTGGTCACATTAACAAGCAGGTCAATTTGGGGGATTTTATAAAAACAACTTTCTCTTCCGAAAACATTTATGAGCCAAAAGTAATCCAAAAGATTTGAGGCAAGAAGGAAAAGATAACTTCTTTTAGACAGTAGGCATTTAAGTAAAGTTTCAGCCCCAGCAATTAAAGTGTGAAGTTTTGTAAAAATAATTAAACAGCGAAGTGTATGAAAATGTTAAAACTGCTGAATAAAACAGCTGTTGTAGAGGTTATTTTGCACAAAAATCAATTGCAGAGGCAAAACTTTGTACTCTTGAGAATGTATAATTCTCCAAGACACGACTATAATACCAAGAATTCTTGGTTTCTTGCATTCTTTCCTTCTTTCAGTGCAAACTTGACCTGACAGCTTCTGGTTCATCAGAATGTTCCTTAGGTACCGATACATTTAAGCACTGTTGTGACTTTGGACAATTCCTACTTAAAGGAAATCTTTGTGTACAGATTCTGATGGTTATTTTATATTTCAGAAAACTCTCAAGCATTATATCTTACTTAAATACCCTTTTCATGTAGCGATGGGAGCTCAGGGGAAAGGCACATGAATATGAAACTTCCTATTCTGTGTAGGAAACTATCCTTCAATAGTGCTTGGAAATACGTTTCGGTACAAATGCAGTTTGTGCCACAAAAAGTATTGCAGCATACTGACAAACTCAGGTGATCTTTATTAATAGGTGATTTTAACATTTTGTGTTTATTTTGGTGGACATGAATGTGATGCATAAAAAACAAATCAGTCCACAGAATACTGCTTATTGCATGAGTTATGTGCCTAGTATTTGTCTGGTTTGGGGAAAAATTGGGAATGTTCTTTCTTAGGAAAGCCTACTACTTGTTATGTTTACTGGAATAATGTTCATCTAGGATACCCAGCCTTAAATAAGAATGTACAAGTGTCTTTTTCTGAAGATTGTTTAGGATGCATTTGACTTCTAGCAGAAATAATTAGGAAACTAATAAAAGTGAGAGTCTTTATGGGTCTTGCCATAATTAAAAACAATTGTAGAGGAACATTAATGTTTTCATGCATTTTGTTGGTTCTGATTGCCCAAGATGTACATCTCTGTATTTTCTACTTCAATCTAAAATTTAGACTAAACTACATTCAGAAGAGTATTATAAATCTTAAAGTTTTGCCTAGAAAGACACATAAAGGGGCAGTAGCAGAAAATCTGGCCAAATGAGCTTTTTGCTTAAAGACACTTTCCAGAAGATTGTGCAGCTTGAAGCTGGTGTGGCTGATATTCAGGATAAAGGTTCTGAGCAAGATATTTCCTGTGTGCAACTGCCTGCAAGAGGCTGGAATGCATGGGACTTGCTGTGCTGAATTGCATATGCACACAGATTGCTTATGTAGCTGGTAAAAAAACATCTTCTGCTATCAAGATTGTACTTGCCCATGTAAAAGCTGATGGGTTGATGTAATAGACACCTGTGATGGCCCATTGGTTTCTCAGGAATCCACCCTGCATCGTGCTATGCCAAGGGGAAGGCAGATAGGAGTGGCTGAGGAGACAAATACTTGCTCTACAAACTCAGACTTCTCTTTTTGCCCCAAAGACATGGGTTGTGACTTCTTGGTTTTTTTCTCCCTACCCCACTTCCCCATGGAACTCCATACAGCAGCTTGCACAGAGACATTTTGCAGCAGAATAGGAAGGGATAGGGAACTACATGTAAAAGTCTAAAGGCTCTAATTTATCACAGTCTCGTAAAAATTCACTTTAATTTGGAATCATCTAGAATGTTTCAAACTAGCTTTCTTTTAATTTACTGCAGGTGAAGGATCATTAGTGCCATGTTGATCTAAATTCAAAGTTACTGGAGCAGTCAAATTCTGAATGGAAAAAGGCATTGGACTCTTCCAGGAGCTCAGCTGTGCTAAAAGCAGTTCTAGCACATATACCCTGGTTTAGCCTTTGGTATTCTACTGCCCTTTCTACCTGCTTTGTAGCATGGGACAGGTGTCAGCTGTTGGGAAACTGAAGAACATGCTCTTCAGGCATAAATGTTTGACATGTGGAACTCCTGTCATTTGACATGGTAAAATGAAAGCTGGTTTATGATGTTGAAATCATACACGTTTCCTGGAAAATCTTCTGTGAGTTTGAAACTGTGTTAGTTACCTTGTACCAGCATGATGCTTTTGCTATGAAAATTCGTCAAAACACTAAAAATGCTGAAAGATTATTAAGAATGTGATTAGCATGGATATCATCGGGTTTGGATAGCTTAGCTGCTTGATTGTCTATGTTGGACAAGTTTCAGTCAGCAGATGATGAGGCTACAGAGTTATTTCAACCCCTAGTGTTCCTGAATTTCCTTCTGAAAATAAGCCAAACTTTAGACTTCATAAGTATGAAACTGCCATCTGCCTTCTAGTGGCTGTGGTATGCAAAAGAGAAATCTTACTGTGATTCCCTTGTTCTGTTTAATATTATGGAAGCTACATGATGCAATAATCTCATTTTATTGCATGAGACGTTAAGTATAGCTCTACAGTATTTGGATGTTTGCTTTTTAAAGAGAATAGGGAAATGGGCTTAAATTCAGGGAGGCAGCTTTAATTCTCACACTCTAGACCTTGAACTTGTGTGAAAGATGTCAAAAGTAAATACACAATTCCTGGCATAATTATGTTTACAGCTTGGATAAGCTGCTGTCTTGAAGTACGCTGCTTCTGTGTTAATATGTCAGATTAAGTTTCACATGGAGGCATTTCAAGGAAGAATGTTGTCTCTAGCAAACTCCCAATGTGGCAGCAGCTATTTCTGTACTGGGAGTGCAGAGACAAAATGCAGGAATCGGTTTTGCTTTACTCTGAAACTGCCCCAGGCTTCTGAGTGTGGGGGAGGCCAGGTGAGGTACTATCACTGTTACCTGATAGCCAAGTAGTAGCCACACTCCAAGTGATAATTATTGCTTCCCTCTGTTTCCATTTGTATCTTTCTTCAGCACTTTCTCAATGGTAGGCTAAGATTTATTGATGCATTTATTTTTATAGATATTGTGGGTGTAGGTAGAGACACATAGAATAATTCTTTCTGTGCTTAAACTGTACTTATTAAATTAATTTTTCTTGGTAGTCGGAAAGCAGGGTGTTGCATAGTGAACCCAGCAGGATATTAATATCATCAAAGGTACCCTAAAACTCTAAATGCTTTCATACTGCATTAGGAAGATCTCTTCATACATTAAAAAAGCCTCCTAGGGTAGGCTGGGTTTCAGAAAAAAATTGTTCCAAACTGGTTTTGGATGTGCAGGACATTAAGATAGGAAACAAAATTCCAAGAGGTGTTTGTGTTCTAAACCAGCATTATGGTGTCCAAAAGAACCAACAACTTCTCAGAACTCCTGAAGCATTAAAAATTATAGAGGATGTGTATTCTAATGGTGTTGGTTTTGTCATTTTGTGATTAATTGTAATGAATATGACATATTTATGAATGTGTTGTATTTTGTTACTTGAGGGTTTCCCTTCTGCAGGCCATTCACATTGCTCCTTTACCCTGTGGGTTATGAGTTCTGGTTGCTGTTTACTTGGTGCTTTAGGCAGTGTGTATTCCAGGGAAACTACTGGTGTACTGATAGCTCACTTTTCTTCAGTACCCTCCAAGTATTTGTTAAGTATTCATTTTACAAGCCGGTGAAGTTATCCTGGAAATACATTTAATTTACTAATACATGACAGAAATCTCTTCTCCCTTTTGATAGTCTGTTCATGTACATACCAACACATACCAAACCATGCCAGGCCCTGCTTAAGCACAGTGCTGGATCAGATGTCTTCCAGACGTGCCTTTCAGCTCAAATTATCCTGTGATTTTTCATACAGATGAGCAGAGGATAAGGGATAACAGTGATGGTGATCCATGGCAGAAAGATCAATGGTATTAAATTAATTCCTGTGGAGGAAAAATGTAGCAATAAGGAAGAGGGGTAGAATGGTTGTACAGACAGGATCGGCTTCTTGCTCTGCCACCATCTTTGCAAGTTGTAGACACTTACTTCAAATAAAGCAGCTGATCTACAAAAGTGAACTGCAGTATGGGTTGCATTAAGCTAACCCTGCAATGTAGAATCCTGCCAATGAAGGAGATCCCTGCTCTCAGCAGGTTTATGCCTCTCCCTTGATGATGAAATGGTGCTTGTGTGCTGAAGCACACCAGGAATTGATCTGCCACGAAGTTGATAAGCTGCCACATACTAGTGTGATGTGTGGTGCAGTGGAAATAAGGAGGTGAAAAGCTGCTGAAGGCCCTTGTCAGGCACAGCTGGAACTCAGCCCAGGTTGTGCCAGCACCTTGTTGTTTTGAGCGTGCTCCTGTTCCTTGTTTGTGGTGCTGTGCTTGGAAGTAAGGGAAGCTTACAGTGTGTTAGGTCCTGGCTGCAAAAATCCCTTCTGAATTTCAGTTCAGCTGACAGGACATTTTGTGGGGAGGAGAGGGAGTGAAAGAAGCAGGCCAGGAAGCAGTTCTTAACTCTCCAGCCCTTACTGTCTTTCTGTCAAGGCACATCTAATAGTGTGTTCATCTGCTTTTCCAAGGTCAGTGCTAATTGACCAGCCCAGTGCCAATGGTGGCAGTCTTCCCTCACTGCTTAGATTTATTTTTCTATGATTCACAGAAGATGTAAACAAATTATTGGCTCTGTGAGAAAAATCACAGCTCCTGGAATTGTATGGTTTATGCTCCAGTTCTCCGTGAGGCAATGTTTGTGCAGAAAAAAAGTTCCTCAACAAAATGCATAGCAGTGCAACTTTAAGCATCTTGCACATACTGAAAACAATAGTTCTAAGACCTGTGATTCTATCTGGTAACTAACTTTTTGACTGATTAACCTGATTCCTGTCTGCTAAAAGATTGCCTGATGTTCCGGATACTGGGGAAGCTTCAAACAAGTGCAGAGTCCTAATGCTGATGAGAAACCTGATTGTTACAGAACAGAAGGGTTTTGCCAAAACTTGTCATGTCTCATGTGTATACTCCTAAGAAATGTGGTGCTGGTGCCCCAGTCCTTTTGGTGATAGCTGCTTTATTTTTGAGTTAGGTTGATTATCTGCTCTGTTTTTGGTTTGTGCTGACTATCATGAGTGATGCAGGAACAGCAGACACGGTGTGATTGAGTTGTAATGCAGGCTGGTATCCCAGTTCATGGCCTCAGATGGATAAATAACATTCCCATGAAACACAATGTGGAATTCAGCTGTAGAAGGGAAAAGCACTGAAGCTTTCAGATGGCATAAGGGCAACATTTGCCTATCACTGCTAGTGATTTGGAAATGAGCTCTTAACCCTGGAGAGACTGAATTTTTCACTCCTTTTTTACTCAGTGGGGTAAGGTGAGAGCATTTAAACTGGCATTTAATAGTAAGGTTTTAGACAAGTATTTTGGAGTGTTTGTGTAGAAGTGACTGTCTTGCACGCTGCCATCGACAAGTGGCAAGACAAATTCTCCTTTGTATCTGGAAGAAAAGTCCATAAATGAATGTGTAATTTCTGCTTCATCTAGGGTATTGTTTTGCAAATAACGAGGTGTTAACCCTTTTACAAATGGATTTTGCAGTCCTTTTTTTTTTGTTTTCCTGACATAGCTGTGCAAAGACCTTGGAAGGTTAGGAAATGCAGTAGTATAGTCTTTCGTGTGTTGGCCTTAACTATGAATCTGAGGCTGCCTAGCGAAAGTGAACAGCTGTAGAAATCAACTTAATGTGGTGATCAAAGAGCAAGCTCAATGTTTGTTTCTGCAGAAGTAAATTTTTTTTTCTGGCTTGCATTAGTGAGTGTGAGGTGTTGCCTAGTTTGTCCTCAACAGAGGAAATGCCGTAGTGAAATGCTGCAGGTTGGAAACAAAATTTAGAGATAGGAACGTTGTGCCTCACCCTGACACAAGATACAGCAAGCAGGGTGCCTGGGCTCCAGTTCAGAGCCTGCCTGGCTCCTGGGACTTGGACAGTCTTGCTGCTTCTGCCTCACTGGTGTGTCCTATAAAAGAATTCAGGATATGGAAAACCAGACTATGCCTCCTTGGTTTTATGCAGATAGAGTTATTTAAGCTGGGAAGTGGGAATGGACCATTTTGTCTCATGGAATGTGACCATTTGCTTTTTCTGCAGTGATGTGTGGCTCAGACACCTATGTTTGGGATAGATGATGCTGTCAGGGCAAATTATCTTTCTGCTTGTGGCTTTCTTAGACATAGGAAGATGAATGAGAGTCATTGTTAACCTGCCATGTCCTTGAGTTTCTGTTGTAGGGACTTCACTACAAAGATTACAGAGCAGATTTAAATACTGTACACTGATTTTAAGTTCAGTATCAATGTGTGAAGAAAATTCAAAATATATTTCTCTGTGCTTTGGTTTAAGTAAACGTATCCATGTTTTCTTGGTTTTTATAGCTTCTTCAGCAGCTGAAGCGATTAATATGTGACCTCTGCAGATTATATAATCTTCCTCAGCATCCGGATGTTGAAATGTTAGATCAGCCATTGCCAGCTGGACAGGTAAATTAAAAAGCTGTGGACACCTTCTTATGCCAATAAAGGAGCTGTTTTTTAACTCCAAGAAGCAAGATAATGGGAATGATTAAACCTTGTGTAAACCAGAACTGAGATACGATGAGCTTCTGTGTTGTGGTGTCGTCAATCTGAATTTTGTTTGCAAAATCCATTTAATAATGGTATGATAGTATTACACAATTCCCTTTGAAGTTTCTGTATCACTGAAAGGTGTGTATGTGACACCAGTGCTGTCAAGTTTAATTCCCTCCTTAAACACTGTTCAAGCCAATCTCTGTGCACTTGGAGTGCTTCCCAAAGCTACTTTTTCTGAAATATTTGGCTCTTTGTTGAAGAGTGTGTTTAACAGTGTGCACTTGGTTGAACTGTTGATGTTTTCCTTCTTCAGTCCCTTACAGAGACATGGGAGATCAAGGCCATATGTTTGGGTAGGGAGATGACTCACTTACTTCTTGCACACTTGAAAAATTAAGAATTGTGTTTTTCTTAACCAAAATCTTTTGTATTGTGCTGAAAACAGAACTAGTAACCAACAGTAACTGTTCTTTTTTGTATTTTTAATAAGATTATGGAATCTTCTTTTGCTTGTACACATTAAGATGACATGATTGCTAAAATACTCCTGTAGAGTAACAGATGGCTTTCCTGTGGTGACAGTACTATAGTAATGACAAATAGCTTGCTTAATTTTTGGTCACGTGCCAGATTGTAATCCTATAGGTCTTTTCTCTGAACCACCCACTCAGCAGTGCAGCTGTAAGGTAATGGGCCATACTGCTAGGTTGTAGCTTTGTGGAGGGTCTCTCATGTGCAGTAAAACTCAAAACCAAACTTGTGGAAGGTTTCTTGGGCAGAAATGTCAGATAGTTTCAAGTGAAATAAGGGGGGGTCTTAGTAACTGACCAAGGGTTCATCTGGTCCCATATATTGTCTAGAGCAGTGTCACTCCTTCTTTGCCAAAGGAGGAATGAGCAGAGGACAAGACTATCAGAATGCTGCTGAGTATTTCTACAGCTCAGACTTCCCTGAGCTTGGGGTGGTATCCTGAAAGAGAAAGTCATAAAAATGAACTCAATGTATTGTTTTGATATTTCCTCAAATAGTCTAATAGCAATGGCTACATGATGATAGTAGTGGCTGCATGGAAGTTCTAGGTGGTGAGAAAAAGCATCCATTAAGTTCTAGAGATCTAAAGTTTGTTGAGTTTTTTTTCTTTCTAGGGGTGTAACATGTAGATGGATTCTAGTTAGAGAGATCTGATTGTATGGTTAAGGGATCGTGGGTTGTAAACCCACTTGATGTGTTTGTTGCATTTGTCACTATCTCAGAATAGGATGTTCCTTATCTGAATCTAAAGTTTCTACTTACAACTTAATTGGAATTAATTGAGACTTCCCATTTATTTTTGCTTCATGCAAAAGTCTCTTCACTGTCATATTCCAGAAAAACATCTTTATGCATCTTACCCTCATCTGCAAAAGACTGAAGTTTAACATGTAACTTTTGCACTTACTGCTTCTCTTTGAGAGTAGACTTGCTGATTTTGAAAGCAAGAAGTATGTGCAGAATTTATGCAGAACCTTCATTGTTGTATTGCAGAATGGAACAACAGAAGAAGTTACATCAGAGGAGGAGGAAGAAGAAGATATGGGTGAAGTATGTCTATATATGAGATTGTTGTCCTAATCTAGTAGAATTTTGGCATTTTGCTCTGCAATGTCTGGCTAATAGTTAACCTGAACTGTAAAATGTAACCTCCCTGGAGTTCAACAGAAAAGATAATTAAAACTTGGATGTTTACCTGAATGTCAGCTTTCCCTTCAACCAGAAAACTAGTGAAATTTTCTTCTTAAACCTAGATCTCAGCTGTGAGGTACTTGGATACAGAGAATTGGACATCTGTTTGTGCTTTAGTCAAACAATACATAACATTGTGTGCCAAATCAGTAAGTTTTTGCATTGTTAACTCCTATTTCAAGCAGCATGTGAACTGGCTCTGATACAGTTGGAAGTGCCTCCCAAATTGAAGCAGAGTGGCTAAGACTAAATTGGGTTGCTGACTCAGTAAATGGGTGAGCTAGGTTTTGACTGTAATAAATTGAAAGAAGTGGAAGGACATTGAAACAGACACACTAAACTTTTATGTCTGCATCTGGCAACATGATGCTCTCTTTAATGAGCTTTTTAGTTGTAAGAATCACCCTTTTTGCTTACTTCTGCTACATGTTAGAGTAGCTCCAAGATGCTTGCTTTCTACACCACTATGGATTGCCTTAGTATAGTAGAACTGCTCTGACTACTTCAGGTTTAGATTTTTAATGAAGGTGGTGGTAGCAAGAATAAACAACTCTGAACAAACAATCTTCCTATAGAAAACATCTAAATGTTACCAAGTTCATCAATTAATTTGAAGCAGCCTTTCTTAGGCCATATTTAGCCTGATCCAGACTATGTTTGCTGGAGTCAGTGTTTCTGTAAAGGTGGTGTGACTCATATCCTGCTGCTGCAAGGCTCTGGTTGCTTGCAGACTGCTAGAGTAGCCTTTTGCATTCTGTTTGGGTTACTTTGTACAAAAAAGATATGCTGTGCCATTATTTATCAGCTGTCAGGGGGCCTTGTGTGTGGCAGTGCTATCTGCAACCTGTAATCTTGTCCTGGTTCTAAATGGAGAAGCAGTTTACAATTCCTCAGCTCTATCATTGGAGAAACACAAGCATTTTGAAGAATACTCAGTCTAAAGTCTGTTACAGCTGAAGGAAACAGTGTTGTCAAATGCACCAGGTGTATTTCTTGTTACCTGGGGAATCCTTAAATCTGAGTTTTCCTGCCATACAAATGGCTGGTGCATGGAGAGCAGCCCCAGGTGTGGCAGAGCTCTGCATACTGGAGTATATCTGGTAGTTGTGTAACCAAAGCCTGCTGCTGTGGCTGCTCCAAAGCTTCCTTTTTCATGTCAAGGTAGTCACATGCTTCCCCTCCTCTCTACAGCCAGCATTTGGATCACCTTCAGGCAATTGTCTGAAGCTCAGAGTGCTCCTCTGCAACAAGATAACCCCATCTCAGGATACAGAGTGGAGGGGTTTCAGTGCCTTGGTCTAGAATGTAGAACCAAAGTGTGATCAGAATGCTTGACTACAGAATTCTGTCCTATGTCCTGATTCCAAAATTACTGCATCTAATCTTCAGCTGAAATGTTAACCTTGAATAAAGTGCACATAGTTTTCTAATATTTAACTCTCTTGAAGGGTTGCAGTAGCCCTGCCAGATATGTTAATCACAGCTTGTGAGAAGTGAAGTATAGCTAGGATTCTAATTGCAGAAGAGTCTGCTTTTAGAAACATCTCAGAGCCACCTTAACTTGGGGTATTTTTGGATTCTCTAGTCCAGTCTGCTACCTACTTCAGTGGGCTAATTCTCTATAATCCTATCTTCTTGCAGAGGTTGTTCTTTTTTCTGTGACCAGAAACATTTGTGAATTTGGGTTTCATCTGTATTGTGAAGGCTCCCTATACTTCCAGTTGATAGGCTGAGGATGAAGTTAGAATAGAAATGGCATCCAACAATCACAAATCCATAGTCCTGTGCAGTATGTGACTGTATCCCACATGCCCTTGGAGAGGGTTTCATTGAATGAAGAGCACAGTACAGTTATTTACAATTAACCTCTCTCTCCTGTAGGACATTGAAGATCTGGATCACTATGATATGAAGGAGGAGGAACCAGTTGATGGGAAGAAATCTGAGGATGAAGGCATTGAAAAAGAGAACCTTGCAATCTTAGAAAAAATCAGAAAAAATCAAAGGCAAGATCACTTAAATGTGAGTTTATGATTCCATGCTTCTTTGCAATACTTCTGACTTGAAAATAGAGATGTCTTTCAGCAAAGAAAGCCCACTGCTATCCACCTAGACATAAATTAACCTCTGGCTGACTGTTTAACTGCTCATGTCCAGAGGTATCCTTGTGGTTGTACCTCTGTTTCTTGCTTGGTGCCTTTGTTACAAACGTTAGTTCTCCTTGCAGAATCAGCAGAATGCATGTAGGCTGTGACTTTTGTTGCTGAACCCTTATTACAGTAAAAAAACTAAAGCCATAATTAAAATTGCCTGTATTAAAAGTCACGAGTGACTTAAAAATACTTGGTCAAGCTGTGCTTTAAATCCATTTAAACTCATCCATGCATGAGTTTATTTTTCAGTAATAGCTGTGCCACTTGGAAATTACTGAAGGGTAATTGTTGTGCATCTTTTTTTATTGCCATGCGTAAAGCAAGGGGCCTTCAGCAGCTCCTGGACCTTTGTTGTCACTTTTCTGAGTGATCTTGGCAGCAGGCAGTTGTAAAAAAAAAAAAAAAAAAGTGCTTGTTCTCCAGAGGCTTAGAAGTGTTCTCTCCCAAGTGCCAGGTTCCAGAGAAGCTTCTACTTCTCAAAGATGCATATAGGAGGGTGTGATGATGTCATGCAACCTTGATTTTATTTACCCTGACTCCCAAAGAAATCAAAGCTTTTGTTTCATAGAGGCTTAAAATGTGTAAAACGTGAGATTTAATACTTCTGTTTATGATCTGCTTCATCCAAAGGGTTTTAAAATTTTAACACTCAAACCTGATTGGCATTTCAGAGTTTAAAAGGGGGTGAATGTCAGGTCCCAAACTCCTTGACAATATAGTCAAATCTGGTTTTGAGACTTCATTAACCATAAACACAAGTCACTTGCTGGCTTTGTTTAAACTTGAATGTTCACAGTTTGAGAAAATGAGGTTTTGTGTGTATAACTCATTCCTAATAGTAAGGAGTCTTCAGTTGTTAAAGAAGATATATCCTCTTGCAGCCTGAAAGGCATGGCCTACTTTACAATCATCTAAAATTTGGTAGAACGGAAAAAAGGTTTTTGTAGTCTCAGCATTGTTCCTTGGTGCAGAAAGCCACTTAAAACTCTGCTTTTGCTATCTGTTCTTTTCCCATTTGGCAATTACTGCCTTTCCTTTTGCTTTTTCCTTCCACATTTAGTGGAGCTGAAATGAACACTGCTGGTTTTCTGTTTGACAACAGCAGATTCAACTTACATAATAGCTGTTTCTCATGCCAGGACAGTGTCGTTGATGCTGGTGCATAAACAAGGTCAGCTGAGTACAGGGAACAGGGTATTCAACTGCTGCAGAGGAACTGTGGTATTTTTGTGGGTCACCAGAAATAGCTGTGCTGCTGAAATAATTTCTCCAAGGACTTGTGAGGGTTTACTCTTAGGTGCTGGAGAGCAAAAGCTATAGCTGTGCTACTGACCTAGGAAAGAGCTAACCCAGTAGCACTTTATTGGTCCTCCATGCTGCCAAAACAGGGGGCTCCTAAAAGAATGTCTTAACTGTGCTCTAAGAGAGCAGAAGTTTGAGTGTCCTAACACAAAGCAAAATTTAAACCCAGCCCTCACAACTGGGTTTCATAGAGGGTAGTATGAGTTTCACAAACCTAAATGCAGTGGCTAAACCTTGTCTGCTTTTTTACAGGAGCCCTGCAGCTTTTTGGGATCCTTTGTTTCCTCAGCAGAGACCAGTAAAAGAAATCCATGCCATTTACATGCTGCTTGTTGGAAAAGGGAATGTGCAGCATAATATGAGACTTTGACTGGTGCCTAGTGCAGCCAGAAGAGAACTTTTCAGTTCCTTTCCATGTTCTTTGGCCCAAGTCCATGGGCTGTCCTCTCTCCCCTTGGCTGCAGTGCAGGCTGGAGTTACAGATCATGCTCAAACCTTGTTCATGGGAAAGCAGTGCATGCACCCCATTCTCATTTATTCCTGAGAGGTTAAAGACATTTTTCTTCTTCTCAAGGTGTTGTTACAGGAGTTTTTAGAGTTTACGTGTGTTGTACAAGTTAAGAATGTGTATTTACTAATTTTGTGAGTTCTGTCCTTGGCAGTATCCCTAATCCCATTCTTCTTGCTGGCATCAGGAAATAAATTTGGCTTGTGGTACAGTATGTAACTTGGAACAAGAATTAATCCTCCTCTTAACATTGTAATAACTTTAAAGAACCACTGCTTACCTGGAGTTAAAAAAAGGTCTTTGAACTGGAATCATTAACTTCAAATATTTAACAACTTGCTGCTGCTTGCTTTTCAAAGGTCTCTCTCCACACAGTCATTTTAGAGATTAATGTCTTTTTTATTTAGATAATGCTATTAGCTTTTCCTGTTTCATACTGAGGAGTTTAAGCACTTCCCTTTAGAAGTCTCCAATGTCTCTACTTTCATCTTCAGATTTTATGAAATCTAAGGTGTCATTTCTATTTTTAGTCTAATTCTTTAAGGAAGTATGAACCTACTTTAACTTCTAGGAATGAATGTGCTTCTGCACAAATAATAGAGAAACTGTTCAGTGACAATGGAACTTGTGTTCTTCAGCTCTTTTTGGGTAATTTTAGATTTCAGTTTATTATCTTGCAGAAGTTTTCATGTTTTGTTTCAGCAGGTAATTTTTGGTCTTGTGGCTAAATCTTCTGAAATGTATTGAGTGAGGAGGTTTCCTGTAGTGTTCTGATGTGTTCACAGTATTTTTCTGATCAGAAAACAAACAAATCAGCACTTTGGATATAAAACTGCAGGGAACTGCACCTCTTATCCCCTCTAACTTGGGGGGGAAGAGCAGACTGTGGATTGACCATTTTGAGGGTTGGAAGGGGAAAAGAATCCCCTGATGTCTCTGTGGCCTTAGTACAGGCAATTGCAAGTGCTGGTCTGACTGCACCACGAGTTTTATGTTTTCAACAGCGCCTCATCCTTGGAGGGAAGAGTTTGGGAACAGGACAGGCTTGTAGTGATGCATCTCATGAATATTTTTCATGTCCAACAGTTTTGGCTGTGAGAATTCCTGCATCAGGTATTTCTGTTATTTGCAGCTCTCAGCAACTGGCATGTTGTCAACGAAGATGTTTGCCTCTTGTAGCAGGGATTTCTCCAGCTTACCTGCTCACTGTTCTGGAGAGCCACAAAATATGCTAGTACAGGACAGGATGATTAAGTTAGACTTTTTGTGCCTATTTGATTACTTACTAGGAAAAAAAGTCATTTGAGTCTGGTCTGGCAGCTCATTTCACTACTTCAGATGAAATGGCTTTGCCTTTCTGCCCTTGGCATCAGCCCCATGTGACAGATACCCGTCAGACACCATGATGGAACACTTCTGTCTGAGGCAGTTGCAACTATAAATCTTACTGCCACGATTTGAGAAATGGGAACTTTATCTCCCTTGGAGTGTCAAGTCCCACTTTTCCAGAAGGATACTGTTATTTATATCTGATTTCAGGCTTTGAAATTATAACTTGCATGTAGTGAGTTATGGAAAAAGTTTTTAATTTTAGTATCACTGTAGTCAAAACTGACCTCAATGCTCTGTATCATGCAGTGGTGGGATGCAAGTCGTGCTCTCTTCTAAACTGCACTTTACAGTGACTGGAAAACCCACAAGTGATACCAGAATGAAGACGTGCTTCAGAGCAGTGGTGTTTGGCATTAGGCTTACCATCAGGTTTAGCTGTTACCTTCCTCTTCAAGTTCCTCCAAGGGTAGTTCAGAGCACATAAAATAAGCTCCTGGGCTAAACTAATTAAGTTAAGCTTGCTATCCTCTCTCTCCTGATTGTAGATTACTGGTTTACAGTCCATTGATTCTTTAGAGTAGCAAGTATAGTTATATTTAGTGCTTCTATATAAGGAGTGAGCAGCCCAGCCAGAAGCTCCTAGGATAAAAAGGGTGAAAAACACTGTTACAGACAAAGTGTGTTGAGGTTTGCTTACACACACTGCAACTAAATTCTTTAATACCACCTCATTTATCAGCAGTTATAATGGCAGTCAGGGGGATGTGGATATGTTAGGCTTTGGTTTTTAAATGCCTCCACTACAGGAGATACTTAAATTTTCATTTGCCAAGATGAACTTCCAACATTATGTATAGAAATTCAGTAGTTTAATTGGATGGAAATAGAGATGCAGTGAGAGGTAATTTTCCACGGGATGTCTTTGACCATGTAACTTATTCTTAAATTGGCTATATTTATAGGTTGATAATGTGTGAAAAGTCTAAGAGAACTCCTTCTTCCAGTAAGAAATACATTGGAAGGGGCAAGGATCTGCACAGCTCTGCTCAGCAGAAAACCAAAGTCTTGATACTTGTCTATGAAATCTTTCCTGCAGATTCATCATACTGATGAGTGTCAGTCTTAACACTCACAAAGTACAGCAACTATACAAAGAATGGTGGTTAACACTGCTGTGTTAACTGCTTAAGTATAATGCTTCCTTTTTCAGCTAATCTGTAAATAGTGGGCATGAGCAGTAGTAATATGTAGATATTGCATACGAACAACCTTTTCCATAAAATTTCATATACTAGGTGTTTGGGAAATCCGTTTGTCTGATACTGCTCTATAGAAAGGGGTGTAATGAATGTAGAAATTACTTGTCTGAAGCTATGTCTTTATGTAGCTTTTGTTTAATCAGATAAAAGGAGTTGCCTGTTATTTGCATGTTTAATTACAAGGTTCATCCTTCATACTGGTCTGTTAAGATAAACTAGTGGAATTTCAGAAATCTGCATAATTAAATCTGCAGGCGTATGAAAATGAATATCCTTAAAAGGAAAGTCTACAGATTCTAGTGTGAAGCTAAGTGTATTATTTGATACTACTGGATAGAGAAGACAGAGGACTATGTGGAGGCTTTACCATCAAGTAACTGTTACTGATAGTTAATTTTTATTACAAAGTAATTTGGTCCTACAGTTAAGACCTTGTAGAATATAAAACATCACTGTGGACTTCAGGCAGACAGGGAGGATGTTTCAGGTATTAGGCAATGGCCACAGCTGCTTCATATTCTTCCAGAAATACTTTTCTGACCCTTCTGTCCAAAAAGGATGTGTTTATAGGTGTTCATAGTGTATGGAAGGAAACTGAAGAAATAAGTATCTTTAAATTTTTAGATGAAGTAAAAAAGCAGCCTCATCAACTTACTCATTCTGTGCTTGATACAGACAGGCTGAATTATTCTAGGTGGGTCTTTTTTATTTGGTAGTGGAGCAGTTTTATTTTTTTTTTTCATGGATTCTCTCCCCAGCCATGCTTATGAGCTCCATGTGTTAGCCTGTATTTCAGTGGCAATGACTGAAGAACAGGGGCAGAAAGGAACTGCCAAGGTCGTATGGAATAATCTTCTCTTGGGAAACAGACTGATGGTGAAAGATCACAGGGTCAGGGTTTGGGGTGGCAGCTACCTTAGCTCATTTGGAGTCCTCATTCCTGTTCTGTATTTTATATCTTATAATGCTAACTTTTATTTCTCTATTTTTCAAAACTCTTGAACCTAAAGTGGTATTTTGGGTGGGATATGTAAGCAGAGTAATCACATAACATATAAGAAAATTGTCTTTTAATTTTTCTCTCACTTTGAGCTGCTGAGCAGTACAGAACTGAGCCCTAAAATAACAGAAGTGATGTTGCCCCGGTTGCATAAATCACAGGAACTATGACACTTCACAAGAAATATTTTGTATTTTAAGGTTTACTTATCTTTGTCTTCCTCTGAGTAGATGTTGATTTTTTTCACTCAATTGCAATAAATACTGCTTTTGTTCCATGTTTTCTATTCAGTGGTTGGTCTTATTCCTCTGGAAGGTGCTGTTCTAGAGTGGGTATTTCCCAACTCTTATGCCTTTTTCAATGACCAAATAAAAATAAAGCTCTGAGAAAGCAATAGAACCTTATGTGTAGAAGCTCATTCTTAGGATTAGGTTTACTCTTCTTCACAGCGTGTAAAAGCAGAAATAAAAAAAGTGTAAAATGAAATATTTCACTCTGAGATATACTGTGCACCCATCTTGGAAATTAAAATGCCAAAAGTTTAGGTCCTTTACAGAAAAATACCTGTTGTACCTTGATTAAAAGTTTGCATCACCTGTAGCATTTAGTAGTATATATTAATGTGCTTCTTTAGAGGGACGGCCTGATTTCTTTGGAGTAGACTTTGCTCACTAGAATATTTAACTTTTCAGAAACCTTATTCTCATACAGAAATTAATATATTGTTAGTACCTTCTGCTTAGTGTAACTTTGTAATACAAAGCTGCAAATATTGTAATGTAAATAGTAAATATTTCTTCTCACTTACTTGGAGTACTTTTTCTTTGTTTCAGGGTGCAGTCTCTGGGTCAGTTCAGGCTTCAGATCGACTTATGAAAGAACTCAGGGATATATATAGATCACAGAGTTATAAAACAGGTAAAATGCCTCAGATTTCCCTTTTTGAAATATACTTTAAATGAATTATCTTGGGAAATACTTCCTACTAACTTTTCTGTATTTTGTTGTCCTGTTTGTATATACGTGTGTGTTTGTGTGCACATATATAAAAATACATAGATTCATTATATATACTCTTATTACATAAAATAGTTTGTTTGTGGAGAAAAGTCAGAATATATTCCTTGGAATAATGTTGTGAGTTACAGTGGAAAACAAGCTTGTATTTTAAATTAGTTTGAGTAATGACCAGTGATTTTCTTTAGGTAGTGGGTGGCTGTTTCATTTATTCCTTATAGGAGTTATAGCTAAACTACCTCAGCGAAGGTTTCAACATACTGAATTGTCTGAGTGAGACAATATTTTCATATGAGAAATAGAAATTGCATAGATTTTGGGCAGTATAAACTTAAATACTCTTTCACTTTTCTGAACTTCTGCCCATATTTATTTCTAGTGGACTTAAATATTCCTTGGCAGTGCCATTTTAATTGGGTGTAAAAGAACAGATGTGAAGAGACAATTGGTTCCTATTTTGATTTGTCATATTTAACATTTTGGTCAATTGTTTCATGCGTGGAAGTGCTGGGGACAATGGTAAAATGTCTGGGGTATAAATTTGATGAGGTAACCTAGTGTTGATCTAATGCAGTTTCCTTCTTTTAGCTTTGTTGCGACTGAGTACTTGCCCATGTGCCCCAATCACCATCCCTCTGGAAAGGAGTGGATTAGTGGATTCCCTAGACCTTGTGGCTCTAGGGAAGAGCTAGAAGCAGATCTGTATGAAGTCATGGGGGATGCTTTACTGCCCGGTTTGGACCTTCTGGGTTTGTTTTGGTGATTAGAGCTAAGGTTGGCTCTAACAAGGCAGACTGTAAAGACTGCTGTGGAGTGCTCAGTCATTGGTGGAGTCAGCCAGGGGCCCCTGGGTAGGTGTGGTTTGAGGGGAGGGTTTAGGCTCTCTAATAATGCCATTTCTTGGCTTTAGATAAACGAGTCTTAACAAGTTGCAAAAGACTGATCTCGATGTAGGAAAGCATACTCTAAATTATGAGGAAGAGCAAATCTTGCTCAACTTGCAGAGAGTTGAGGTTCTAAAGGGTGAATGCAGTAACTTAGAGCTTATGACTTTGGAAATATGTAAAAATACTGGATGTCTCATGTTGATCTCTAAAACATGGTAATGAAGGAGTATCAGGTGGAGGTTGACACTACAAAGATGATGGCAGTTCTGCTTTGAAACACTATCCTACACATTTTTTACATTTTGCCAGTAAATTGATGCTGTTTGTTATAAAATGTACCCGAGTCATTCCTTATGGTTTCATTTATTCTTCGACCTTGAGTGAATTTTTGTTCTCTGTTCTTTTCATTCACACAACTCCTGCTTTCATAGCCTAGTTCTGCCTTTTTTTTAGCTAACCATCGCCATGTGTGCAGGCTGTGGCAGGCAATTGGCTTTTTTTAATGTCATTTTTGTTTGGAGCACTTGCCCCATGGTCCATTTTACCCTAAATTTGACCTCTTCCATTAATGTACAAAGGGAACCATTGTGAAACTTCCAGGATCTGGTAACTGTTGTTGCAAGGTAATTTAACACTGTTTTCATTTCTTTGTAAGAAAAGCCAGGAAGGCTAAGGGTGATTATTAGTTGGGTAAGGATCACTTTATTTAGTTTGTGTGAGGTTGCATGTTTTTAGGACTGACAGTAGGGTGACACTGGGGCTTCTGAAGTGAATAATACTTGTAGCAATAGTATTTTAAATTTTTTCTTTACTATTAGACTGTTTTATAAAAAAGTACTATTAAAAGACAAGTGGGTTCAATTGTAGGTGTCCATTCAAGGTAGTATCTTTTAGAAACACATTTCCTTTATCAAATGAAGCAATGCTGTTGGAGTTCAAGCAAAAGATTACGAGCTTGCACTCAACAGCAAAGTTGGTAAATCTAGGGGAAGAATTGCCCTTAAAGAAACAGAAAATAATTTTCTTGTGAGCTGACAGAAGCAAAAAATAATCCAGCAAATTAAGATATCTCTGTTGTGAATTAGACAGTTTCATTAACCTGTTCAGGTAATGAGAACCACAAGTCCCGCATAGCAAGGTTATCTCATTTCCACATATTAGATTGGAGATTCACAAAGGATTTAAAGTAATTTAGGGGATTGGGAAAGGAGGGCAAGAAACAAAGACTTCGGGGATATTAAATGAAATCTTTTCTGTTCATATCTTTAGCATCTGTTTTATTCATATATGGTTCATATAGACTTCGATTCCCTGTTTCTATTCAAAGACTGTATGGGATTTACTTTTTTGATATAATAATGTTACCCTAAGCAAGATGTTGCCTCTGTTTTAAAAGGAATTATTTTCCTTTCCATGTTCCAGTTTCTTACTCTTTTGCTTGCATCATGGTTCTGTGGGCTTCTTTTTACTTGATCACCTTTGAGTAATAAAAACCCTTGTGTTTAAGCAAGAGGAACCTACTTCGATTCCTTTCCTAAATTAAGGAAAAGTTCACAAAAATTGTGAACTTAATTCACAATTAAGTTCACAAAAACTGCTGTTAATAAGTTAAATACTTTGTGACAGGAACCTTTTTCCTCTTACTGTCAAAATTACAAAAACATATAAATTACTTGCAAATAACCTCTTGATTATTCAGAAAGCCCTAAACAGCGCCCTCCCTCAGCTTTGGATAGTGTTGTTAAGTAGCTTCTGTATCAAGACAGGGAGCTGTATTAACACCCCCTGCTGCTGTTCATGGAGAGACACAGATGCAATTTGGCTCAAAACTTGGCTGCTGGAGTGTCCTGCACTGGTGTTAAGGCTCAGTCCTGAGCTGAGCCCGTCTCTCTGAAGAACCCTGCTGCAGCTTCTGGCTTAGGTGCAGTACAGCTCTTCAGAGTTCAGCTCTTTCTGTTGGGGAAGCTGGGTAGGTGTATGGGCCTTGCAGCTGAAGGACTGGGACAGGAACTGTGGCTAAGATCAGGAGGCCCAAGGATGATGGAAGGAGGGCAGGAGTGCGGCTGGAGGCTTAGCCAGTGAACAAAGGGATGGAAGTTCTCTTTTGATCTTCCACTGTTCAGCATGGTGTCAGGAGCCTTACTGTAACTATTGCCTTGTCTGTAATAAGTATTTTTTGCTCCCATTTGGATGCAGGTGGAAGAAAATGTTCTGGATACAACAATGGAATAGATTTGTCATTAATGGGAGTTGACAATGAGCAGAGTCCTGAATGTCAACTCTTCTGTTGTTACATCAGAGCACTACAAATTGAAATTCTTACAGTGACTTATATGAAAGTTGTGGGGACTGACAGTGGTCAGAAAATAGGTTTTCAGGCCCCAGGCCTGTGAGAAAGCTAAGTATTTAACACTCTCACTCTGGCCTGGGAAATCATAAGGAGGAACCCAAAACAATTCTTGTAGATATCCTCTTCCTGACGCCTGGTGTTTTCCAACTTGTTACTGGTAAAGATGTTTACAAAACGGTGGTGTTGTAAATGACCAATCAAATGCATTGTACCAGAACACTGTATAAAGGGTCTTTCTCTCAGTAAACTTTTCGCTATAATGCCCTCCAAAGAAAGCTCGGGGTCTCATATTGTTTTATGAGCCATCCTGAATCAGAAAATAGTGTCCTTGGATCCGGGGAATTGAAAAAAGGCCTTCATAGCTCCTTTGGGTGATCCTCAAACAGAGGTATCATGTCTCTGAAGTGGCTGCTGATTAAAAGGGACATGGATAGCACAGTGAGTATGTGTTCAGGTCTATACTGTTATTCTAGACATAGAAAAATTAGAAATTGTGCTCTTGGCTGCAATACCCACTTGTTGGTGGCACTCAGTAAGGAGAGACAAGCATGGGTGCTTTAACTTGTGTGCCAAGTTTTGAAATGCTTTAGAAACAAAGATGTCTGGACAGCTTGAAATATCTGTAAGTTTCAAGTAATGTTTATAATTCACAACTGCAAGATTATTTTTATGCTAGAATAATAAAACTCAGAAATTAATACCCCCCATTCCTTGGGGAGAATGTGGTGACTGCAGTCTGGTGGTTGTATTGCCTTCAGAAATCCTAATAAGGTTCCTGATTTGCATGTGGCTTCCAAATAATTAGGTCAGCAGCAAAGATGCTGTTAAATATTAGGCCAGGTAATGAGTTTAATAACAGTGGGTTAGTATATATGCATGAATATTCTGTGAAAGAAGAGGTTTAAATTGGTACATGACTGATACCATGCTCTAAATCTTGTCTGGTGGTTAAAGACTTACTGCTTTTTCCAGAGCTGCTTGTGAATTTATGCGGAGAGGAAGCTTTGAATATTCAAGTAAATGGCACATAATTTCCATCTTTCCCTGGGAGTGAAATGCACAACTGTTGTTTAACATGTTAAAACAAACAGGCTGCTGAAAGTCACCAGCTGGCTCCCACAGACCAATGCATTCTTCAGATGCATTGTTCTGCCTTCCTCAGTCAGCTGTTGGGAATGTGCTTCATCCACTGCAGTATCTCCTTTTCTTGGGGTTTCTGCTGCATACACTGTCCCGTGTGCTCTCCTGGTCTGCCTGTACTGCTGAGAACCTGTGAAACACAATGTTACACACTGACACTGTGAAGTATCTTAAAAACACTTTGGTTATGTACTGGATGTAAAATATAGTGAGTAATGAGCAAGCTGGAGTTGCAGTTGTGGAAGGTTTGAAGGTGAAATGGTTAAGTATCAGGAAAAAAATTGATTAATGTGGAGTTTTTTAATAGAAGTGAAAACACTTTTTCCTTGTTACTCAGAAGTGCATGTGCTGCTGGAGGAGGGATGTGCCTTGGTATCAGTATCTACCCATTGCTTACACCTGCTGACAGTATTCATATTTAAAAGCAAAGAATGTTTTTGCTAAGTTTTCTATCTATACTTTTAGTGCATAATTAATCTATCTAATATTTCTACAGGGATTTATTCGGTGGAACTGGTAAATGACAGCTTGTATGAATGGCATGTTAAGCTTCTCAAGTAAGTTAATAAAGTTTTGACATGTTCTGAAAAATCTGTTTAAATATTGCTGGAGATTCTTTTGCTAAATGAGTGTCTCTAGCCAGAGCATATAAAATAGTGTGTTAAAATAGAAGTAGCTGTAATGGTAGTTGTAGCCACGAAGTAGTGGCTGTAATTCTGGTGCATAGAAATGTGTAGAGATGGAACTGTAGTAACTGAGCAGGCAAAAAGATAGACCTGCTTTCCACTGCCAACACTATGCATTAACTGTCATTACTGTTCAATTCTAAAACTGCTCCAAAATATGCAGCCTTAAATGATGAAAATTTTTTTCAAGAATTTTTGCATGATTTTATTTTTATTTGTTTTTAATTACAGGAAAATCTAGCTTCTAGTTTCATTTAAGATGTAGGAAAGAACAGAACTGAGTGTCTTTGGTTGTTTATTTGTACAGTTAAACAGACACATAGGACTGAAACTTACAGCTATCATATAAATGTGAGTTATATAATTCCATGTACCTTGTCTTCTGTCATCGCCTAGTACATCAAGTGAAAAAGCAATACATAACTCACCTTGCTACATCCAATAGCAAGGTGAGTTATAGTAGTCCAATAACTTTAATCCTAGAGCTGTTAGAGTGAAATTATTCCTGGTAAGATGATCATCTGCTGTCATCCTTGTACAGTACCCTAAAGAAAGGATGAGCATACCCAAACTGTGCTGGGTGGCTGCAACATCTGGCAATGGATGAAAGAACTTCCATGGGTTCAGATAAGTCCTGGGGCATAAGGATAAGGACAGAGGCTGCCAGCACAGTAGTTGACCTGCCTGTAGGAATTGTTGCCTTGTCTTAGGGGTGAGACTTGTGCAAATTGGGTCACCAGCTGCTGAAATAGTTTTGTTTCTTTCTTAGTGTAATCATGGGCATGTGAAGGTTTTGAGGCTGAAAATACTAGGAGTGACACATCAGAGAAATGTGTCACATTATTGGAGGCCTTTCCTATCAAGTGTTTCTGTAACCAAGTGCTCAAACCATGTGCAGTAATTTGAAACCTCTGTTCAAATGCTGTGAACAGGTCTCATTTTCTGCTTTCAGAAAAGAGGAAATGGAGTACATGCAGAAAATGCCTTCCAGAATGTATAAGAGAAGTGTAAGAGAAGTGTTTTGTTTGTTTATTGCAGCAGAAAGTGTCTGGAAACAAATAGACCATGTGCAGAGTACCTGAGGGGTAGATATCAGAGTAAGGAGCCTGTGTGAGGAAGGACCAGTATTGTTACTAGAACAAGAACTGGCCCAGCAAAAGCTATGGCTTGAAATGAGAGGTTCCTAAGCACTGGAAGATTTTTTTCTGAAATAACTTCTCACTGGTAGGATGGGAACAAACTGCTCAAGAAGTTCTGAAATGAGATCTAATAACTTTGTAGTTTCAGCTGTAGCAGGCGATTAGATTTAATGGCCTTTCAGTCCCTTTTAACATCTACTTTTGGCTTGCTGCAGGTGTTTTTGATTAGTCTTCTATTTAAAAGCTGATGGGGTGTCAGAGCTTGGTGGGATTAACCCAGTAGTGTCTGATTAATGGCCAGGCTGCTCACCACACCAACATTTTGGAACAAACAGTTGTTGAAATTCTGCTGAGCAGAAGCTGATGGCTTTAGTACTTCTGCTGATGCAGATTACTTTTAACAGCTGATGCAGAACTACAATTACATATTCCATAAAGGATTCACTATGTGCTGAAAACCAGATGACTACAGTCTTCCTGTTTTTCTCCCCTCTTATTTGAACACAACTGAACTGAAAGAGAATCAAAATCGCTCTTTTCAAATTAACAGCTTATTTTGTGCGGTGTTTAAGCAACACTTGATAGCATTGGGAATGTAGTACAGTGCAGCAAGTTTTCATGCTGATCTCGTGGCAAAGATTTTACTTGGTAAAGCGAGCAAGAATTTCCTACAGTTCACCTTAAACTACAATTTGTCAACTACAAATACATAAAGGAAGTTTTTAAGAGGAATTACTGTTTACAGGTATTGAAAATATTAACTTCATCCATGATCTCCTCCCCCGCTGCTTTTCATAGGGTTGATCCTGATAGCCCATTGCATAGTGATCTTCAGGTCTTAAAAGAAAAAGAAGGTGTAGAATACATTTTACTCAACTTCTCTTTTAAGGTAAGTGTCTGTGGGATGAAAAGCTGCAGTTAAATTTGAGGCTTACTATAGAAAGTGACTGAAATGACCCTCTGCTGTTACTTGGATAATAATGGATTTATAGCATTAAAAAAAAGAAGAAAAAAAGAAACTATGTTTGCCACTGAAAGCAAAAAAATGCTTTTTAGCCCGTACTGTGGAAAGGGAATCTTTACAGAACTGAAAAATTGTAGTACTTCAAATATGATTTGTCAAATAAGGCTGTTGAAATTCTTTCTGGTTGGGAAGCAGTGTCAGAGTATTTTCTTAACCTGTAATTTTTTTATTCTTTTCAGGATAACTTCCCTTTTGATCCTCCCTTTGTGCGAGTGGTTTCTCCTGTGCTCACGGGAGGGTAGGTTTGAGTTGCCCTCCAGAAATTGTGCTTTGTGGTAAAAATGTCACAACTTGAAAAATTCTATACCTGCCATAAAGTGTAAGAACTGACCTCTGTGGGGGATTAACATTCCTGTTCCTTCTCCTGTTGTAGGGTGGTTTGGGTTGGTGCTTTGAAGGAGTCTTGAGCCCTGTGTTGCCTTAAGTTGGCTTAAAGTCTTAACTGTCTCTCTCTTGCTGGTAATACTGCCATAAAGTTTTTGTTCAAAAGTTCCTCAAATGCTAATCCAAAGCCACTACATTTAATTGAAAATATGCTCCAGATGTCATCTAAAGCATGCTTGAAGTGCTCTCTGTGGCACTTGTATATATCCATGGAGAGACAATTAAATTTACCCTCCGAGACTTTTATGCATCTCCTGGTGACAGGAAATGTGATACCTGCATTTGAAAATACAGTCTCTGATAGCTGGTGCTGATTCTGATTTGATTTGAATTGCCATGTATTCTTCTTGAATTCAGTAAGTGGTTTGTGCAGTTAAATAGGGTTCGTGAGGGATACTGCTATCTCAAAACTAAACAAGCACACCCAGATACCAGAAAAATCATTGGATTCTAATTTGATTGTACTCAGACTTCTTTTTAGAATGAAAAAGGATGGCTTTTCAGTGGTCATTTCCCTCTGAATATCATACAGACATATAAAAGTTGATGTCTTGATCATAGAGGACAATACATTTGGCAGTGGTAAATTCTCTTTCCTTGGTCCAGGTTTTGTCATGCTCAGATGTTCTAACGAGTCCGAGTCAGCACAATGTTTTTGAAATTTAAATTTAAAGTGTTTTTGAAATTTAAAAAAGCTATTTACAGGAATATAGCAAGGAAAGATCTGGTTATCTCATATTATTTAGAAGTGCACCTACATTGTTTGAAATGGTGTTAAACTTCTTTACAGAATTGAATATTGTTGGTTTCTTTTAGCTACACATCAGCACTATGTATATGTAGAGTAGCTATAAAAAGTAACTTTCCTTTTTCCATGGTCTCTGCAATTGTGCAGACCATCTCAGTCAGTGGTTTAAACTAAGTCTAGTTAGCAAACAACTTTTTTTTTGTCTCACAGTGCTAATTTTCTTTGTCTAAGTATAACGTGGCTAAGTAGTTACAGTATATTACTGGTTAAAGGGCATTTCTGCTGTATCAAAGAATTGAACAAACAAGCTGGCAAGAGGGTTAAAGTGCTGTGAGGCACTTGCATCTTTTTACCAACTGCTTTCAAGTGTATATTCTTTCACATTTGTTTCTAGGTATGTCCTAGGTGGAGGTGCATTATGCATGGAACTTCTTACTAAACAGGTGAATATGAGTTCTGTTATCTGGATAATAAAACATGCTTGAAAATAATGAAAATAGGTGCTTCCCGTGAGTTGAAGAATCCCTGAGCAGAATAAAATACACACTCCAAAAGAAACATGGTGGAATTAAACGCCAATCCCACAAGATTTGCCTTGCCGATCTTGTTTGAGATCATCTTTTCTGCCTTGGATGACTTACAAGAGATGTGAGGAAGAGGCAGGAAGTGCAAGCATGTCAACCTAGAGCTCTCAGAATTCCTGTGAGGAAGGCAGTGTGAAGAGCTAGTTCTGGGGAGCGAGACACGTTTTATTTTCTAGAAGCCTCTTCAACTGCATAAAGTCAGCTCTGGAGAAGTGAGGAATACAGATGATTGTAGTCGTAAATGATTTGTGTAGACGGAGTGATTTTCTCTTTAAAATAAGTAATGAATGAAGTAACTTACTTGCAGGCTCTGGCAGAAACTCTTACGAGCTCTGGAAGGTAAAGCAATGCCAGAGATGAACAGAATTCTTACAACTTACTGAATTGGCTTCATTAGAGATGAGTCTTTTCTGCTTCTTGGAAGAAGGAGTTGTAGTTTCTGTTGATACATTGCTGAAAATGTTGTAAGGATGGAGATTTTTGTTTCTGTCTTGCTGTATTTTGGAAGTGTGATTCAGCCTTTTCATGCCTCTTACGAGTTCTTAGTACTAGGACTGTATATATTTTACAGATTTTTCCATGGAAAATAAAAGTTAACTGAAAAGAAGTAGTTAAAACTGGAATGCAGGAAAAAAATTCCCAAAGCACACATTCCAAAATAGATTTGCAAGGTGAGCACAAGAAGCAAGTACATGTTGTATGTTAATATTCCTTTCCTCCTCCAGGGCTGGAGCAGTGCCTACTCAATAGAATCAGTCATCATGCAGATCAATGCCACTTTAGTCAAAGGAAAAGCCAGAGTACAGTTTGGAGCCAATAAGGTAAATGTGCTGTGTTTATCAATTACACAAATCACTGTTGGGCTTCCATTTCCTTGCTGACTCGCGTAGAAGATGCTTAATGATAGAATTGCTATTGCAAATATATATGCATTTTGAATTGTCTGGTGCCTGTATGAGTATTTTATTGGCAATTAATTTTTTTATGTAAATTCACACATATGAGATGGATAAAACCTTGGGATGGGCAGGGTAGGCTTTTGCTATGCTTGTATTGGCAAGGGAAGGAGAGAAGGAGGATCAGAATTGGGAGGATTTGGAATTTCTGGCTCTGAGAAGGGAATCTTGAAAGCCAGGAATATTCTAACATTGTGCATGGACTTTATTTTTAAGCCCACTGTAGAATTTCCTTGTTAGAACTGGTTTTGAGTCTTGCATGTGTACATGCAGGTTTTTATGTTAGTTTTTTCTCCTTTCAGAATCAATATAATCTAGCAAGAGCACAGCAGTCCTATAAGTCACTAGTACAAATACATGAGAAAAATGGTACGTATATTCTTGACACTTTGTTCTTGTCTGCATAGCACTCTGGGAATTGGTGTTTGGCCACAGAGAAACTTAAGTAACAAAGTGTCTTATTTTGGCTTGGGAAGACCATAAATGTTTCTTCTTTCTTCTTGCACTAGAAAAACAGTAGTGCTTAAATAACTTGACTGCAATTATTGCAACTTTTCCAGCTTACCTGAATGTTGCATGTCTGTTCCTGCTGCTTCTTGAAAGGCAGCTCCATTTAATTTTCAGCCAGTTGATCTAGGAGCTTCACTGTTACTGTGGCTTTAAGGACTCGTAATATTGGTGAAGTATATGCTGGAAGTTTATCCTTTTGCCTGAAAGATTTTGTTTCAGTGTCAAGAACCTAGTGGAAATAATCATTAACAAAGAGAAAGTGGGGAAAAAAGACCTGAGACTAAAACATACAAGAAGTCCAAGTGAGGTGTTCTAGCTGGGAAACTGTACAATAGAATAGGGAGACTCCTGTTTTGGTTTGGGCTTTTTTACTCTATTTGAAGTCTCTCTGCTGCATAAAACAAGTGTACAAGTGCTTCAGGTATAATTGAATTTACTGTGGCAGTGTGAGAAGCCTGAGGCTTTAAAAGGTTTAAGTAGCTTACATGTTACATAAAGGTAGTCAGCAGAATAGCAGAATTGGTATCCGTGCACAGTGATGAGAGAGTCAGTGCAGTTACACTTCCTTGATGTTCTGTGCTCTGAGTTGGACACAGTGTCCTCCAGGAATTCAAGTTATTGTGAATGTGTTTGTGTGACTGCAGTGAGTACCTCAGCTTCCCTGCTGCTAACACAGAACATAACACCTGTACTTTTGGGAGGAAGATCAAAGATAATGACTTTATATGCTCTTCAGTTCTACAGTATTTTGTTCTTGCTGTTAACTGAGCCTTTTGCTCTTCTAGTTTGCTACAAAAGCCAGAGTGACTGCTTACTTGCATGTGCTACAAGTGATCAGTCCTGCCTCCGGAGCTGTACACAAAGCATTCACAGTATTCAGTGCTGCTGCAAGAGGTGTCTTGAGCTTAGAGCTGCTACGTGCTCTCTGGGACAGCACAAATAGGCCTTGTAGTCATTGTACACACATTTAGAGGAAATGTTACAAAAGGGGCTGGGAGAATTAAGATTGGAGCTCTGGAGGTCTCTAGAAAAAGTGGTGCACACTTGATCAGGTATGATTCAGCTGCTAAACATGCCAAATTATGTCAGGAGACCAGTTATTCAACTGACATTTCTGAGCTTATTCCTACAGTAAGATTTGCAGAAGTAGGATAAACCATTCAGTTGCTTGTGCATGCCTAACTCTATATTACACAAAATGGGATTTATGTAAGTGTCCCAGTGCAGTCATGTTTGTATGTCTGTCTTAGGTAGCTTGAAGACTTGGGGGTTTTACCTCTCATCTATTAAGTTTGGCTAAAACAATGTTCCTCCTGCAGCACTTCCTCTTGTTGGTGTTCAGCTTGTCCAGCTCAAGATAAATGCTATCACAGAAATCCATGTGTGCACATCTAAATACCAGGTCTGATCCTGGAATGTGCCACATGGTTTGTCTCCCACTGCTGACTACTCACATTTAGGGGCACTGAGTCTTGCTGAGCTGGCCTGCTTTAAGAGGGAAGGAATGAGCCAGGTTAGGCTTCCATCTCCCACAGGTGAAGAGTAGAATGGTCTGGACATAGCAATGTCCTAACGTGCCTCTGTTCTCCACAGGCTGGTACACTCCGCCAAAAGAAGATGGCTAATGCTGAGGACTGGCGTATACCTGGACCAATGTCAACAAAACAAGCTCTTTTTTATGTTTTCCAACACACAGACTCAAGCTATGAGTGCCCCTATAACAGCTGTACTGAGGACTTTAGCTATTAGATAAGTTAGTGGATAATCTGTCAACTGACACGTACAGTATAAGTTACAGCCTTACCATTCCGCTCTTCTTAGGCATCTGGACTGAGCAGTTTGGGCCTTTACCATATTTGTTCTTATGGATTAAGCAGATTTGGGCCACGCCCTCCCTTCTCCCTTTTTTATTTGAAAGCATAAGCTCTCCTTGCAGCAGGCTATCGACTTACTAAAGATCATACAATAGAAGTGAGTTGTTCACACACTTCTGCGTATTTCTTACTTTTTGCAAAATGCAGACTGCAGAGACTTGCATTGTATTGTTTCATTTAAAGCCAAGAAGTTTAATACATTGTTTAATACTGTTTTAGGAAATGTCAGGTCTTGCGAATCGCAGTAGTTTTTCTGGTCTAAAATGACAGCGTTTGTAGTATTTTCCAAATTAATGATATAGGAAAAATACATGTATGTTAAGTCATTAAACATTTTTCATGGCTGTATGAGAATATGAACTGTTTATTGGAAGAGATGCTCTTTGTTTAGATTATCTTAAATTTTTTTTTGGTTGGTTTTTTCTTCTTTATTTTGTTTCAGTTTTTTTGTTTTTATGCAGAGCAAGGCTGTGCCAATAAAACCTTGTTACTAGTCACTTCCACTGGGGCATCAGAACTTGTTGGGCTGTTCCTGCTACTTGTTGGCTCAACCTCCTTAACAAGAAGAGCCACAGTATGAAGCTTGAAGTTATTTAAAATACTAAAAACCTTTTTAGGTGTTCCATTTTATTAACGGGTTGTTGCAATCATTTCTAAACTAATGAACTTATAAAGTGATTGGCACAAATTGTGATGAAAGTCCTTGAATGAAAAATTTTTATATAAAAGCTACAATAAAGTACAAAAACATGTCATCCAATTCTGAAGTGTAAGAAATGCTGCCATAGTCATGACGGTGGTTTTGTTATTGAAAGACGAATGGGAACTGTTCTTTCTTTATTAGGAGATGAATCTGGGTCTGTGTTACTTACACAATTTCATTGCCTTACCAGAATCGACTCTATTTTGGTTGTAGTACTAGTTCTTACGCCAGTGCACCCCCTCGGGGCGGAGCGAAAGGCGTGTTCCATGGATTAAGCACTTTCCGAAGTGCAGAAGCATGTTTTTATGTTGGTTTTTTTTTTTTAGTTGACTATCGAACTTGTGCTGTTTTTCTCTATCAGGCGCCCGCGGGTCCTTGTGCATTTGCTTCTAGATCCAGTTTTTAGCTCGAAAGAAACGATGGGAGCTGCTTGGCACCGCTCCCAGTGCGTGGTGTTCCCCGGTGCGGTGGGCGAGCGCCGGGGCTGTGCTGCTGTCCGGGCACGGCGGGGCTGGCGGCGGCCCCGGCCTCCGCCCTGCGGCGCATGCTTCGGTTGAGGTTTCATTTCTTCTGGCAGAGTTCCTTGGCAATGTACAGTAATTTGTAAACTTGCATCAAGTTTATGAATAAAAAGCATTTTACGAAGCGCTGTGTCCGTGCTGGGGCCCGGGGGGCGAGGGAAGGGGAGGTGGGAGC
>VYXD01005987.1:611235-645650 GCA_013397195.1 Hylia prasina
CAGGGCCCCCCCCGCCGCTAGGCGGTGCTAGTGTGGCGGAAGTGCCCGTGCGCGCTTAGCGGAAGTTGCTTCAGGCGCGGCGGCGCGCCGGTGACGCAGGGTGCCGGGGCTGGGGAGGCGGCGGGGCCATGGAATCCGCGGCCAAAGGTGGCTACGTCCTCGCTAACTTGGCCGAGGTGGTGGAGCGCGTCCTCGGCTTCCTGCCCACCAAGGCGCTGCTCCGCGCCGCGTGGTAAGGGCCGGGGCCGTGGGGTGGGAGGCGGCCGGCTCCGGTTCGCGGGGGCGAGGCGGCCGACGTGTCCGTGTTGTGTTGCAGCGTGTGCCGGCTATGGAGGGAGTGTGCCCGGCGGACGCTGCGGACACGGCAGCGAATCGCGTGGGTGTCGGCGCTGGAGCCGGGCCCCGCCGAGAACCACGCGCTGGTGTGCGCGCTGGCCCGCGAGCTCGAGGTGAGAAGACCCGGGTTCGAGCTGAGGGGGCTCCTGAGGGGCGGGAGCTCAGCGCCTTCGTTTAAACGCTGAACGCGCTTCTTCCAACCGTCCGGCAAAAGGGACGTGTTCGGAAGCGTAGGTGGGTTTGACAGTTCAAGTGTTGCGTGTTAATACACGGATCAAAACGCCGAGGATTTGCAGTTCAGTGCACATCTGTTCATCGCGGCAATCTTGTTAAGAAGTAAACCCTCATGGGCTGGGAGACACTGAGTAAACTCTAGGACTTCTCTGTCTGCAAGATTTCTTTCCAGTATTAACCTGGTGCTGGGTCTGCACTACACAAAGATTCATTTCAGGGTCTTAAGCAGTAGACACACCTGAGCAGAGCAGTGTTAAACCAGCTGGGACAAGAAGGGCCAGAAGCACCTCTGCACTGTTTCCCAGCATCAGCAGTGATGAGCAGCAGAAGCCGACAACCATGAATGTAAAGAGTTTAGATAGTGCTAACAGAAGGAGCAGAGGCACGGGCCCAGCCTGCAGAGCTGTTTTCGCTTGTGTGAGATTTGGATCCGCTTCCCCCCGTGCCACCAATTCACTAGCTAAATCTGGGCTCTTCTGAGGCTAATGAGAGACTGTCTGTTGGCTGACAGGAGTCTGGGGAGGGGGAGGGGACCAGCGTGGGCTGGTGGTGGAGCAGGAGCAGTTCCTCCTCGGTTTCTGCCCCCACTTTGCCTCCACTTGGTCCTGTCTCCTGTATTCCTCCGCCTGTGTCTTTGCAGAAGGTGCACGTGCTGCCGCAGACCGTGCTTTACATCGCTGATGCGGAGACATTCAGCGGGCACGAGGAGTGTCATGAGCAAAAGAAAGGTAAAGCCTGGACCTAATTCACTCCCACTTCAAGATACACTGGGATGTAAGCAGAGCATAGTCAGCTGGAAGGGAATTCTCTGAGTTTCGGTTTCAGTGGAAAGGAGATGTTTTGCATGAACACGTAGTATTGCATTTATGGTATGAAGCAGCTCACAGATCTGTGTTGATGTGCACAGACGGCTTCCTTTCCCTTCTGTGGAGGGTGCTGAGTGTATTTGCCTACCAGCAGCCCCGTGCTCTCAGGGAGCAACATAGGCCGGCGTGCTGTTACCAGGGTGGCCACTGATGGGCAGCATTGGTTAAACAGGGCAGGGTTGGCTGTGGGATTTGCTCAGAACATTTTACTGCTGTCTGATGGGGGTTTTTTGTATCTTCTTATTTTAACAGCCAGAAAAAGAAACAGCAAAGAAACAGCACTGGCGCTTGAAAAGTTGTTGCCAAAGCGATGTCAGGTTCTTGGACTGGTCACCCCAGGGATTGTAGGTAGGAGCAAAACGTGTGGGTTTTTGAGAGGTCAGCTTGAAGGTGTCATCTACCACCTTGTTCAGCACTGGCTTCAATTTTAAGGAATTCACAGTGTCACTGCTAAGTGATGTGGAGCTGATGTCGTGTATTGCAGTTATAATTAAAAAGATTGATTTAATTGGGCAGTCAGCTTTCCCTGGCACCTTGATGTACTTATTGATTGTTGCTTGGATTTATGTATAGATTTCAGTCATATTGTCAGTAACTGTACAGGGCATCCTGGTATATATCTGTTTGCAATGGTTTAGCAGGAGACATATGCAGTAACTGGAAAATTTACAGCCTCCCATGGCAGGCTTTTTCTCATGATTTGCTTTTATCATTAGAAAGGTTTTTTTAAAGTTTCTCGCCTTAAATTCACTTCCCACATCATAACTAAGGTATTTAATTGTTTTCATCACCATATTTTTACAATACACTCCCAATTTGTTGTGTCAGTTTCCTTTATACTGTCACCACATGCTTATAGGACCTTAAAAACTTGAGTATGTCTGTGTGTCTGCAGAAGGTGGCAGGAAGGCTTGTATTGCACCGTTCTTGTTTTCCTAATGTTTTGTATTTGGTGTGCCTGGGGGGATATGTGTAAATATATCCATATCTCTGTGTCAAAACTGACTTCAGCATGATCAATAGCCAGCAGGACCTACACGTTTCATCTTTGCAAAACATTAACAAAAAATCTGACCAGTTTTCAATCAGATAAGTTGCTATGGAAATAGATTGTCATGTTTTGTATCACCTGAGCTGTTCAACTTCTTTCTGCCCGTGTTACAGTGTAAATGAAAGTATTAGACTCTTGAACACAAGATGCTTGGTTTTGTCTTTGTAGTTACCCCAATGGGTTCAAGCAGCAATCAGCCTCAAGAAATTGAAGAGGGCGAAGCTGGATTTGCTCTGTTGTTTCCCAAAATTGATGGGGTGAAAATTCATACCTTCCATTTTTCTAAAGACGTGAAAAACAGGGTCTTTGATGAAAGTAAATTTGCTGAAGCAGGTATGTCATTTTTCTCTCCTTTACATGGGCTTTTGTGAGGTGCTGCTCTCTGAGATGCCAGTCTGGAGTTCTGTGTAAAACCAGCAGCTTCTTTACTGGGTCTAAAAGCCTCTGTGGGGCTCCAGCTGGTGACTACGCATCTCTGTTCTTCCCAATCTCTGGAGTACTAAGGATAAGTTACCCTGAGTATTGGTTTCCAGTTACCTCAGGAAGGTTTCAAGCAGAGCTGTTCAGAGAGCTCTGTGTGATGTATTATTTGAGGAAAAACTAGGATGGTTGGACTTGAGAGTTCAGGATTTAAAAATAAGGGGATCAGTGTTGGCATTTGTTTGTAGGTCTGAAGAATAACCCAGATCTCCGTGTTGTTCTTCTGTTTGGCTACAACTCCTGGAAGACTGGAGCTACTCGATTTCTTCATCAAATAGTCAATCCGTTGAATGAGAAAAGTATCATCCTGGCTGGGGGACAAGTGGAGAGCTTTACATCACTGACATCTGAGAAGTAGGTATTGTTTTTAAGGTAAAAGGTGAAAAAGATTTAAAATGAGAGAAACATTGCAGATCCATAGCCTTCTAGTTAAATTGAAAATCCACTTTACTAGTAGTAAAATAACAATTTCTTAAAGGGAAAAATGTCCCAACTGCTACACTGTGATATAGCCAGAAAAGCTGGAAGCTTTGTATGGCTGTATTACAATTTGGATTCTGGAAACCCAGCTAGGAGAAACTCAATGAAAAGATTTCCAGCTTCAGATACCTTTTTGTGTTTATTGCAGTCAGCATTTCATCTCTAGAGTGCAGGTAAATGAGTGCCTATTGTGACAGAAGCCAGGATGTGAACATGTGTTGTGTGTCTGCCTGGGTCTGGCTCCCAGCACGGAGCAGCCGCTGTGCACTCAGGAGCTCCCTGATCCACCACGGCTGCTGGAGGACGCGGCACTCCGTCCCGTGGAGCACGGTGTAGCTCTGCCCATAGGCTCCTCTCCTGCCACTGGGGCTCTGGAGTCCAGAGTAATATCAACCGTTTCCTTGCATCTGATTTTGCCAGCTGGACCGTTGCCCCAGATAAGAGAGCTGACCTTAAATAAAATCACTGCAGATAAAGGTTAAGTATGTAACTGCTTAACCCTGTGTGTCCTGGCCAACCAATTTAAAGCAACGTGAATCCAAAACCTTTACTGCCTGCTGCTCTGCTTCGATGTATAAATCCTCAGTGCCTTTGCTTGTCTTAAGTTTAACTGATGGTTTAGTTGGAATTGCAGAGCTGTAACATTACACAAACTGCTGAATTTGGCGTGAGTGAAACAAGTTTATGTTTAATACCTAGTAGTGGATGTGGAAGTTTTTCTTTGCGAAGGATTGCTACACAAAAACATTGCTAAAATATGAAGTCTTTGGTTTACTTTTTAACTCTGGATGGTATCAGAATCACTGCAGTGTTGGCTGCTTTGAACCTGTGTCTGCCGCAGCAGCAGTTGAGTCAGGTGAGAAGTGGTTCCCCCCGAGTGTTCTCTAACTCTGTGCCTGTTGCCTTGCAGTAACCACGCGCAGCCCGGTGACGCCTGCGGTGTGGTTGGGTTGGCTTTCAGCGGTCCCCAGATCCAGAGTGCCACCGTCCTGTTAGACCAGGATGTGGCTGATGAGAGGACAGCAGAGGCCGCCATGCAGCGTCTCAAAGCAGCAAACATCCCCGAGCACAACACCATTGGCTTCATGTTTGCCTGCGTTGGCAGAGGATATCGGCATTACAAAACCAAAAAGAATATGGAAGCAGATGCATTTAGGAAGTTTTTTCCAAATGTACCCCTCTTTGGCTTTTTTGGACATGGGGAAATAGGATGTGATCGAATAGTTACTGGGAATTTCGTATTAAGAGAATGTAATGACATAAAGGATGACCTGCTTCATGGTTATACTACTGTTATGACTCTTATTCACCTTGGTTCAGCTAAAGCAAACCAAGCATAAGTAAGTCTTAATGCTTCAGTGAGCTGTTTGTTTCATTTCAGAGAGCTGAGAAGTATGGAAGAGTGGACATCTTGCAGTCAAAGCCCCTTCCAAAATGTAAACATCATTTTGGTAATACTATCAAGTCTTTTAGTTGCAATAGCGTTTACTGTAATATCTGTGAGAAAGCCTTGCATTTTGTGTAATCCCTGTACACATCAGAATTGCAGGAAATTATATTTGATGGAATTCTGCAGTTGAAGAAGGCCTCTTTCTTCCAAAATGAAAATGGTTTCTACAAATCATAGAATATGCTGAATTGGAAGGGACCCATCAGGATCGCTGAGTCCAGCTCTTGGCCCTGAACAGGACACCCCAAGAATCCCACCAAGTGCCTGAGAGTGTTGTCCAAACTCTTCTTGGGTCAGGCAGGGCTTGGTGCTCTGACCACTTCCCTGGGGAGCCTGTTCCAGTGCCCAGCCACTCTGGGTGAAAAACTTTTTCCTTATATCCAGCCTAAACCTCCCTGATTCAGCTTCATGCCATTTCCTCGAGTTCTGTCACTGGTCATGAGAGTGAAGAGATGTTGAGGACCACAGTGAGGTCTCCCCTTTCTGGAGTCTCCTCCAGGCTGAGCAAACAAGGTGCCCTCAGCCACTCCTCCTAAGGCTTCCCCTCCAGATCTTTCACTTCCTCGTGGCATTCCTCTGGACCCCCTCTAAACTTGCTGTCTTTTTTATACTGAGGTTCCCAAAACTGCCCCCAGGACTGGAGACTGCCCCAGTGCAGAGCGCAGCAGGACAATCCCCTCCTTGGCCTGGCTGGCAGTGCTGGGGCTGATGCTCCCAGGACATGATTGACCCTCCTGGGTGCCAGGGCACAGCTGGCTCATACCCAACTTACTATCGACCCCAGCTCCCTTCCCACAGCTGCTCTCCACCCTCTTGCTCCCCAGGCCATGCAGACAAGCAGGGCTGCCCTGTCCCAGGTGCAGAATCCAGCACTTGCCATTGTGACATTTCATTCATTTGGGGATTGCCCATCTCTCTTTGTCAAGGTCTCTCGAGGGCCTCTGTCCTTGAGGCAGTTGACAGCTCCTCCCAATTTAGTGTCAATGGCAAACGCAAACCCAAATGTAGAAAAAAACCCAGTACTTTGATGTGCTCTTTTTATGTATGTAAAGCACTCTAGGAAAACTACTGATGCATTAAATCTACCATTTCCTGGATTTTATTTCTAGAGAGATGCTGAACTTTCCCAAAGCCCTATTTACAAAACTGAACAGTTTTACTTGATAAAATCAATGAAAATCTTTAGAGAAAAGTAATAAAATACTTGTTAAATAAAGATAGAAGTATGTTAGAGTACCTTGCCTTCTATTCTTAGAGAAAAAGCTCTGATGTAAAGATACCCAGCTAAGAGTTCAGCTGGGCTAACCACCTTGAACTGAATTTCAGTTGCTTGACTGTGTTGCTCAGAATATAGTGGTTGCCTCTTCTCCTGTTGCGTGATTACAATCTTTTAATCCAGAGTGCTTAGAAGAAATAAGTCTATCTATCTTTAAGTTTCTTTAGGAAGTTTTTTGTTCCTAAATTTGGAATTGTAGGACACACAAGACCTGCCTATATTATATTTTAGAGACTTAAACTAAGACTTGTGCTTCTGCATGTTTTTCCTACACTTTTACATCAGTCACCTGTTTTGATTGCTGCAGCTGGCATGCAGTATCAAGTGAGTAAATTCAGCATAGTCTCAGTATAGCTAATAATGTATTTGCTGCTTTTTAAATTCTTTCCTCCCTTTTATTTTCACTTAGTAATGACAAGAATAGAATGACAAGAAAATAGGATTAATTTTGCACCATATCATCAGATTTCTAAATGCAAAATCAGGCAGCTGGCCCATTTTCAGTGTAGTAAAACGAAAATACCTACCTGTATGTTGTACAACAAAGTAACTTTTTTTTGCTGTAAATGTACCAAGGAAATTTCAGTTAGCAACCCGATGCCAGTGTCTACTTAAAACCTGAACTTGGCCTAAGAAGCTTTGGTAGGGGTGTGTCTATCCTGAACATTAACTGTTGGTGACAGTATGTGCTAAGCATAGGCAGCATTTCCCCATGACTGTATTGATGATGGGGGTTTTTTAATTAGAAGATAGGATGAGCTCTGAACTCCCAGTGGCCATCTGTGGATGGGAGATTAGTAAGTGTGGGTGTGACTTGGATAATGTTCAGTTATTTCTTTTAGAGGGAAAGGTATTTGGAAGTGGAGTATGCTTGAATTTTCAGAGAAGCCCCTTGGTGGGAGGTGACTGTGTTATTCTAGCATAACCAGAATGTCACATTTGGCCCTTGGTGTCTGCATAACCCTCATGTTTAACAGGACAGAAAGGAAATGTTTCATTTCTGTAATGCAGATAGGATTCCTGGTGCTGTCAGCCATGGTGACCAGCCTAGCAAGCTTAACTGATTGCTGTATTAGAGCAGTTGAGTGATCAACCATGTGTCATCTGTAACAGTGCAGACTTGGCCAGAAGGTCAGAGAAGTTGATGGTGAGCTCAGACAATGGCACAGCTAAACCAGAACTGCCAGGGTGGTCTGCAGGGGACACTCAGCAGGTGCTGTAGCTGAGGAAGCTTCAGAGGTAAACACAGTACAGAAAAGGGGCTGGAGGGGTGGGGGCATCTGCATCAGAATCCACGAATCCTCTCCAGCATTAAGAAGTGTGGGGATGAGCCCAAAATACCCTAGAACCATGCACATGGCTGGAACCACTACACTGTCTGTCCCAGGCCACATCATGCCTTCCATGTGACAGGGAAGTGCTGTAAGTGATAAAATCGCAACATCTGTGATTAAAGTGTTTTGCTATCCAAACTCATTTTGCCTTCGTGCTGTTATTTGCTCTTCAACTACAACTCCTGAGAAAACCCCAAATATATTTGCTTGCAAGTTGCATGTACCAAAATGCAGAGATAATTGATAGGAAGTTTTGCAGTGCCAAAATTTACACTTCTGTCACTCAAAAGATGCAAGCACAAGGTTTTAAAGTGAGGAAAGTTACTTAAGTGAGTATTCAGCGATTGAGACAAATGTGAATAGCAGGACTGCTCTAAAGATATCTAAAGATAAGGTTTATCTGCTGTTACAGTGCTGACAGTAACATGTTTCCAGCAAGAGAGTAGAGTCCCAAGTGACCACAGCTGGATTTTGGTTTTGTTACGAAAAAAGTAAAACTTGCAAAGTCACAAGACCTGCAGGGAGGAGTGACAGATTTGCTGACAAATGGTGAAGACATGATTTTTTTTCCAGTGTTTTGAATATGAATGTTTTGCTACACATTTGTTGATGCATCATTCAATTAATTGATCTGTAGGTTTCAAAAAATGATAGGCAAGTGGTGTGATGTATAACCTTGTACTCACAAAACCAAAGTAGCAACTACCAAACATAAAGCTATTACTGCAACTTTTAAAGTTCCAAAGATCTCCTCATTGTAGGATGTTTCTGTAACACACAGTTGTAATAAAGTGAGAAGAAATTGATAAAGAGGAGCAAAACTTTTAACAAATGGTTACATGTGATTCTGAATTAATTTTTAGTTAAAATTTTACCTCAAAACTCTCACTCGTCACTGTCTTCATTTCTTGCTTTTTCTAAAAATGGAAAACTTTCTACTAGAAGTAACTCTGTGGTGAGGGTTCTTAGCTTTCATATCAGAAATTGGAATTAAGTTCTCTGGTGTTTGGCCCCATGAGAGAACAAGCATAAAGCATTTGTCATTCAGATACCTCCTGTTTTACTCAACTTTTTCAACTCAGAAAAATAACATTTGAGCTATAGAAGTTTGCATAGTTAGAAGTTAGATCTTAAGTATACAGTTAAATGGTCTTTTATAGGATCTCTTGTAGTCTCTGAGCACTCTGCAAACATTAAGAAAGTAATGATTTCCTCCACTTTGATTATTTTTCATGATAACGTAGTGGAGAAGATTTTTTTTTTTACTTTTACTGTGGTGGATCTCTAAAATCCATTTAATCTTAACCGAGCAGTTGTATGTTCTGCACGCAAACACAGGTAACAAACACAGCTGTTTGAGTCCAATTATTATCTGCAGTTTTTCCTGTTGCTAAGCCCATTTGTCAGCCAGACACAAGCTCCAGGAGAGGCTGTTTCAGCAGGACTCCAGATGAGCCTTGAGGGGGTTGTGAAATGCAGGCTCCAAGGCGTGCAGCAAGGTAAACCAAGCTCACTTCTGCTGCTCCTGTGCATTAGTCCTGTACTACTGGTTTAGGTCAAACAAATACAAGTTTAAACATTGTAGGGCCTTTTAATTGATTATTTCATGCCTACCAGCACTTCAGGACAGTATGGGATATTATTCTAAAGAGAATATACAGCTACAGTGAGAAACTGGAAACTCAAAGGAAATGCCTACAAGAGGTTTGGGTTGTTTGGAAGTGGTAACACCTGGATACTTATATTAGAATTATCAGCAGAGAAATAGCTAATTAGATTTTTTTTTCCAAGTGCTTTGATAATTTAGAAGAAAAAAAGTTTATTCAGTGGGATTTGTGCTTCTAAATGCTTTTAAAATACAATGTATAAATTGTCATCATTACACTTCACATGTATATCTTCCCTGAGATTAGCAGGTAGCACTAAATTCTGAAAATAAATGTTTCAGAGATTCACATGACTGAGTCAGTGGCAGGTCATGTCACCTTTCCATGATAAATTTTCACAGCTATGAGAGTTAGAAACAGCTTTTGTTGAAATAAACTCAGCTGAGTTGTCAGTATGGCAACGGTGACAGCAAACAATAATCCTCTCAAAAGAGGAACTCTACTAGAATCTTCAGAACTGGTGAAAATGTCTGAATGGTTGACACACCAGCAAATTCTATGATGGGGAATGTACAACATATGTTCAACCCTCTTAAAAACGCCACCAGTGGAAGCTCACCATGAAACATCATTACTTGCACTGAGAGGGTAATTTGAAAGCAGTCTCTTTTAATGTGCACTGAAAAAAAGAGTTTTCAAATGCTACAGAAACTGACATAGAGGTGCATTGAAAAGTGTTAAAAATTGGTTATAGCTTTAATTTGGGGGACGAAAACGGCAGTATCTTCTTGTAATTTCAGGTTCTGCAGCCGTAGGTTCTGTTCCGTGCCCTTATGTAGCTGTAGAAATGGTTCCTGCTGAAAGGCTTAGTGGAGTGTCAGTGTCACAGATGGAACTGAGCAGCAGCCTGACTATTGTATTTCACAGGGTTTGTATGGCCTGCTCTGCTGTCACAAAATGGATCTCTTGCCTTACATACAGATTATGTTGAACAGGCTACAGTCGCCAGGAGAGCAAGAACAGACTTGGATAAGCATAAGCAGATAACTTACACAGAATAATGATAATTTCTGCTGTGAGAAGTTCTAGCCTGCATTTCTTCTTGGCTTTCCATTTTCGAATAACTGAGTTACACAATCAGAGCCTCTCTACAGCTCTTCAAAAATTCAGGGCCAGAAGGAAAATATTTTCTTTTACTGCAGTAGATTTTGAAGGAGTTGCACAACATTGAAGTTATCTTTAAAATGGGGAGGGCTATCAAGTGGAGTTCTGTTGGATTTTCTGCTTAATATTTAACATTATAAATCAAAAGACTATGCAGCACAGAGAAATCCTCATTTTCTTTGAAAAGCCATTTGACTTTCTTCCTTAACTGTAACTTTAACTGTACTTTGCTCCAGTGTTTGTTCGGGCTGCTAATGAAAAACAATTCTGTGTTGAGTAACATAAGCAACCTCTTACTTTTACAGGTCTATAAAGGTATTTCCTGCTAATGGCTGTCAGTTCTGCAAGTGATCAAAAGGTTTTTGCAATACATTATGAAGAGACTTTTACTATGAGGTTCTGGCAGGATAACATAATGCCCACGTATAAATGAATTTTTGCCATAACACTCTAGTAGATTCTTGTGTAATCATAGTAATGGAGTTTCTCAGGAAATCAGTCTTTTCCAGTTTCTTCCCCACATAACCTTTCAGCTGGTGGAGAGGTAATTTCAAAGACATGAGATCATCTCTTTCATGAAAATGGGAGTTAAACAGACAGGAGAGAGCCCTTATTACTCACCCTTTCATAAACATCATAATAATTTTTAAGACTCCAGTGACTGCAGCCACCAATCTGATCCATTAGAACTGGAGTTTCCTTAACTTGATTGCTCACAAGACTACTTCATTCATTTTCTAAGCAATCATTGCTAAAGAGTGTCGCATTATTTTATTAAATTGTATATAATGTTGGCTACCCTGTACTTTTCTGTGGCATTTGACCACCTTAAAATTAATTTGTAGCCTGATGTCATTTTGATTTGAACATCATAGTCACAAAGTCTGTGAACTGAAATAATTTTAGAAGCTGAAATGTTCTCAGATGCAATGGGTTTGAGGTGGTCTGAATTGCTAATAGCATTTCCTTCACACATAACAGTGTTTCATAAATCAGCCTGTCCCATTTGAAACATGGGGTCAATTTATTCAGCCCCATTTTTTGTACAGGTTGTTTCCCAAATAATGCAAACAAGCTCAGTAACAATGAATAATTATTCCAAGTCTGTCTAGAAAGCTGAGAGCATTCTAAGAGCTTATACAGAGTAACTTCAGTCCATTTATTTCTTACACCTTCTATTAGTATCTCCTTGCTTCTTTCTTCAGTGGAGACGGTATACCAAACTGTAAGCCTGACTGTCTCATGATCAATGACACAGCAAAGTGATCTACCAGCTGTCATCTCTGATTAATTTTCATTGAGGCTGTGCAAAGTACTTCAGGTAACACTGATTCTGAGGTAGCTGTCAGTACTGCTACACATCTCCTGAACTCTGTTGAAAAATAACTTTTATCCTTCCTAGTCTTTAACACAATATTTTCAGCTTCCTTCAGCTTATCTGCTAAAGATTTGAAGTCCAGACAGTAACATATAAGACTGGTTAATTTGGGGAGAAAGTTGTCTTCTAGTGCTTTATATAACTTAGTCTCTAGATCAGGTCCTCTACCTGATTTGGTGCCCTCAGATTCTCCTTTCACAGGCTGAGCACTAACCTGGACTCTGACCTCTCTGACAGGAGTTTTCAGAAGGTAATGAATTATTCTTGTTTGTGTTCTGGTAGCCATTGTAATGTGATTTCTCTCTGACATCTCACCTTATGCACTGTACCCACATGCTTTTTCTGTCCCAGTGTGCTTTTGTTGACATTGATACAAAGTACACACTGCTTTTTCTGACACTAGAGCCTGTAGTAGACATCCTAGAAATAGGAGCTTATTCAACATTTTCTCTGCACCTGTGTTTTTGTAAGTCTTCAGATTGTTTCTTTCAGAGCTAAGAAATCTCTGTTCTGAATTTTCTCTCGTTTCAATTCACAAATTTTCTCAGCTAATCTTCCCTTCAAAACAACCTTATAAATCCCATATAATGACCTGCTTGGTAATGTGCCATTATGGAAACATATATGATTTTTTGCTGGTTTCAGCCCCCAGTGCTAGAAATAAGTTGAAAAGAAAATAGTTCAATTCACATTTTCTATGCCTCTGACTAACCAGACATTCTCTTTGTGTTGTGAAGGCAAAAAAAAAAGAGACATGGACCATGGCAGGTGGCCTCTTTGTCTGAGTAAGAGAATCCTGTAAGGCACCAAAGTGTGCTATATATTAATGTGATCAACAGATGCTTACGTGAATGAAAGAAATACATCTTTGGAGAGGGCAGCATTTTTTCAGCCAAGCCACCTGTCTGGATAATATTTTGTTTCAGAAATAGACCTGACAAACAAAATTCCTAATTTCTGCTATCTGAAATATATTCAAGGTAAGGTTTGAATTGCCCTCAGTAGTGAGATTTTCAGAAGAATCCAGGCAAAATTAAAAATCATCAAGATGTCTTGCTTAGTATTAGGAATACTAAACTCTGCCTAAAAACTTTTTTAACCATTATCAAACACTTTTCTTAGTATTTCCCTTTAATTTGAATTAAAATTGTGTGCCAGGAAGCTGAGCAATAAACTACCAATGGTACCTCATGCTGATGTTGTGTGACAGTTTAAGAAAAAAACAAATGTACGTATTAGCTGGGAGAAAGGTAGGGGTTTTTCCCCTACATCTGGTAAGGGTATCTGAAACAAGCCAAATTCTGGACACGTATCACAAATATCAATTTTGGAACTATTGAATCAAGACAGGCTTCAGCTCCTCTGGGGAAATCCCGTGAAAAATGGAAAACCCCATCAAAAATTCATAATATCACCTCGCACTAAAATCCTGTGATATCTCATGTTCTCTGTAAATTTTTTTTTAAAAAAGTATTTTTATTTATTTCCCATGTAGTAAAACCCAAAATTATCTCATGCATCTACCTATGCATTATTGAAAACCATAAAAAATCTCTCAGCATTCAAACATAAATTATAGGGATTTCTGTATAATTGACACAGCTTTAAAAGTACATAGAAACTCCATTAAGTGCAACTGCGTAAGTCTTAGATGTAGTCTTCTCCAACATGTCAGCCTCCTGTTTCAGTCAACTTTCTTCTCTCCTCTTGCTTATAATGTCACCCTCTACAGCTTAGATTCTTAGGGGTGCTCTGCATGTTGTTTCCCCACCATTCTTCCACTCTAAAGCTTTATGCTGTTGTTATTTCTGAAGAATAAATAAAATATGCGACTTTAATTAACAAAAACTTCCTCCCCGACTTCCCGTGTGGAGTCTGGTCATTTAATTTTAAACTGTACTCACTGTTGCAGCCATTGCTGCTTGTAGTTTCAACTAGGTTGGCACCACACTCTGAAGAACTTGTCCTTGGAATCGAAACTTTTCTGAGCATAAAAAACAAAAAGGAGACAACAGAGAGAGAGAGAGAGAAAAATACATGCAAAAGTGAAAAAAGTTATTGGGGAAGGGACAAATTAATGGAGTGATTTTCAAAATGATTGAAAAAAGTGACATGGATCTTCTCCAGTTACTTTCTAATTAATACTCATTGGTTTTGAGAAGTATGTATTTGAGGGAGAAGAACAGATCATGCGTCAGTACAGCATTTGGAACTACATGGCTTCTCTCCTGAAGGTAATGTTCCTGTTTGTCTGATTTCTTAGGTCTTTATTTAAACAATTAGTAAATAGCACAGAATTATTTATCAATTCTCTTAGCATTTGGAAATGATGTGAAATTTTCTGCACTTTGTTGAGAAGCAAATCTTAGTAAATGGAGCTGATCATTTGCTGTCTAGTTCCCTTTTAACAGTAATCAGACATCTGCTCTCTTGAGAAGAGTCATGAGCTATTCTCTGTTCTGTCCAGTTTGTGTCCTGTGGTGATGTAACTCCTCCACAAAGTCTGTTGTCTTGGACAGCTTAAATGGCTTTATTCCTAGACCCCGTTGTTTTGGCTGGCTGAGTTCCTGTTCATTAATATTACACTTACCTTACAGGTAATCTGGCATTTCAGCATGCACTGACAATGAAATATAGAAATTAATTGCAGATTTATTTTGCTTTTCCCTAGGGTGTGCTCTGTTCTTCTGAGCTATATGCGTAGCATTTAGGCTTCTCTACTGCTTTTAGAGAAAAGCTGGCTCATGTGGCATCTCTTCTCCATCAGCTACCTTTCTCATTTTCCTTCCAGCAAACCTGGTACAATATGTTTCTGGAGGAAGAAGACCAGATGGACCTGGTCTGACAGGTGAATTGTTGGAAGCAGGACATGCCATTTGTTCCTCAGTAGCAGTGTAATAGCAGGGCTTTTTGCACACTTCCCTGTTTTGCCCAGTGAGGACAGGCTTTCTCAGCACTGTTTGTTGGAGAGGGTGGGGGGGTTGTTTCAAGATGGAGAGCAGCTAGATCTGCATTTGCCCTGCCTCCATGCACTCTGCAGATTGGAAAAAATAAATCATCAGCTGATAAAAATGTGATGACTCAGCTAAATGTAAAAGGAGAATTATTTCTCACTGTTCACCCAGAGCTTTCATGTGCATCCCTACTCTTTTATGGATTACTTTCACTGTTAGTTATGCTTTAGTTTTATAAGCAGAGCAATTAAACCTCCACCCTTCTATGTTGAATGGATTTGTTTCTAGGGAGCATGAAATGCCCTTGCACGTGCTTTGTCCTCAATTCTGCCCCAAACAGCCTGAGAGAAAGAAAACTTGGAAAGGAAGGGAGGTACGATGATACAGACAAGAAAATACAGCACTGAGTTCTATATTCCAAACCATTTGATGTATAATTTTAGGAATTCAGTTTCCTTGTCCTGAACTTCAATTATTATGTCCTCTTCTGCACTCCTCCATATTACACTACTGTTTATACTAAAAAAGACTAGAATCCTCTGCTGAAAGAGACGTGGAAATGCTCGCTTAACACAGTGTCAGGGAAAAGGCTTTCTGCTCTCTGATTGTGGATCTATTTCACAAAAGATGTCTTTGTTAATAAAGTGGAATAGTGGAAACTTTAGCACAGTATGTCTGTTAATATTTTAAACTTAATATATCCTGTCAGGAGGCCAAGTCAAAAATGATGCAAACTCTTAACTAACCCTTATAAGCCCTAGTTCTACCCTCTTCTAAGATATGGGTGATAGATGAAGTTTGAGAAAAAAGTCTGGATTAATGACAGCTCTTAGCAATAATCCTCATTCATTCATCTGAAAAGGGGAGTAGATCAAAGTATCGATTTGAGACTCCTCATGTGTTGGGTCGTTTCAGCCAAGAGATGGACTTACAGATGTAAAGTGTTTCATTTCTAGGTGAGTTCTCTAGCAGATGATCATCCTACATCAGCCTCTGAAGTGTAAAGGTAAGACAATTTTAGCCAGTTAGGTTCTTTTATCTGTACTAAAGAAGTTGATAATGGTGTTATGAGATTTCCCAAGTTAGTCTGGTGTGTAAGATAGGGTTCAAGGGCAACGAGGTTATAACTGAGTTGTTGCCCTTTTTATTTTGCTAATAAAGAGGCACTACTACTTGTTCTGCCAGTTAGGTAAAGCTTGAGTAAAGAGAAGCTGATGTTCTAACTGTCTAATAAAAGAATTTTCACACACCTGTCATTGCTGTCACTCTAAGATTCTGTACTTGGACTATAAAACTCAATAGATTGTCTCCAGCTTTTCTCTAATTTTACTGTATCTTTTAACTTACTACTCTCTGAAGACTTATTTTTCTTTTCTCAGAGAGAGTTTTACTTCTGAAAAAATACTGTCTGAATCTCTATAAGGCTTGAATGAATTTTTCTTAAGATAGTTTAAGCTGTATTTTGTTCTAATAAGTTTACAGCAATTTGCAAATGCTTTTTAGCAAACAACCGCTGTGGCATTCTATGGCTAAGCAAGATTAATTTAATTAAAATTGCTAATGTGGGGGTATCCTTTACAACAAGGGGGTTTTTTATACCAACTGTTTTATCAAATGCTCTCTATCTCTTCTAAATACATTCAGCTGTGGGAGAAGCTGGCATTCAGTGGGTTTCCATGACAGCAGCTGAGGTAAAACTAGACCAGCTATTCCAAAGGTCGCTCACTGAAAGGCACAGAACAGAAAGGTTGATTTGGCAATGTGACCATGGGAGCACAAAGAACAGAATTGCAAGAACCTTTGGTTATTATAACCAAGGAGAAATGCAGTATAGGAGGAAAGAGAAGAGGCTGCAAGTCTGTGATGGTAAAGAATTACAGGAGCTATAAGTTGCCTTACAGAGGCATAGAGATGCATAAACACATATTAATGGTATATGGCAAAATGAGTTCTTACAAAAAGTGCTTTTCTCTACAAGTAAAGAGAGGACATAGAAAGTTGACTTGCATTGCAGGTGAAGATGATACATTTGTTTGAGTTTGGTGTAAGTGTAGTGATACATGTACAGCATCAAACAGTTGCCTCAGTCCCAGGAACTGCTTATGTGTCTTCATTCCAAGTCCTAATATGTTTAAAATGCTACTAAAACCAACCCTGCAGCACTCGCTGTCTTGCACTGTTTGCCTTCTACTCAAACATGGATCATCCTGGACAAATTAGTTAGCTCACTAAGTTGTCCTAAAATCTAGTAAACATCTATCTGGAATTATCCTTCAATTTCATTCTTTCCTTAGTTTTCCTTTTTAGACCAGGAGTGGTAGAGGAATTAGGTGCTAATGACACCAGCTGCTTTGGTTGCCAATTCAGTAGGAACAGTTTCTGATCCCTAAGCACTTCCTAGTGCTTAATTTACTTCTACTTCTCCGTCTTTGGACAACATAAGGTAGACTAATGTTTTAAAATATTAGCACTAACTCTAGATAGACTGTAAAATCTCAGATAGGGGTGTACTATGTGTATCTTTTACAAAGCAACTGTAAGTAAGAGCTTAGAAATGACACTGAGAAAACTTCAAGCCAGGAAGTAAATATTACAAGCAACAAGTTGAGACATCCACATTCATTATGCTGAATAACCATCCAACCTTATGGATAATTCATTACATACTTTTACATTCAAATAATTAGTACATGATTACCAGAAGAAATTTCTACTTGATTGAATAGCTTCAGCCTTATGAATCACTTTTACCTGCAAAGGAAGTAGAATGCTCCAATTACAAGAACTCCTAGAAGAAGAAGGGAAGCCAAGAAAGCTGCAAACAGGTCACCTTTTGTTTGGGATTTGATGCTGGGCAGCAAAAGTTCCTCACAACGAGCTCCTGTGTAATTCTCGATACACCTGGGAAACCAAGTTGTATTTAGATTAGACGGTAGCGTGTCATCTATGGTGAAAAGCACAAAGGCTTCTTCTGGGTAGAGAACTTGTTATGACACAATTCAAAGGTTATATCTGCTTCACAGCAAGTCTTCTTACAGAAGTTCCTCTCACCTCGTATTTCTGGAACAAAGGAAATCAGGCATGTTGGGCATCAAGTTTACGTTCTGATCCATACTGCTTCTATATATTAATGTATTCATTACTGACAGATTTAATTAATTATGCCTCCTTCTTTAGTGTTAACTGTGTTATCCCACTGGTTTTCACATCGTAGTCATGTTTTCTTTTCCCTGTTTCAGGTAACTTTCTGGCTTCCTTTGTTGAAGATAGTACTGCCAGCTAAAGAGATCAAGGAAATGGGAATTCACTGAGACAGTACAGCTTGAACTATGAAAGTAGTTTATGCAATGTAATAATTCATGCCAGAACATGTTACATGCTTGGTGAATAACCCCCTCTTGGAGAGACCCAGGTAGAAGTCTTCTCTACTATGCTTATTTTATGTGTTGAGCTTCTGAAGACTTCTGAAGAAAGGATTAAAATGAATATGGTATTTTATCATGGTAAAATGGTATGATATTTTATCAAAAATAAATAAAATTAATGGCTTAGTAATTCATATTTAGTCAAAAATAGGTAGGTTGAAGCTAAACTAATTCTCATTTGTTATGTATTGTGCACTTATTCTGCCAAGTTTTCTTAAGGAATTGATTTCATTACAGAAAATGGAAAGTACTTCTTTCAATATCTACATTCTGTGTGTATTTTTTATATATGTAAATGTGCTTCTCTCTATTTGTAGTACTAAAAATCTTGCTCCTTCTTTCTATTTCTGGCACTGAAGTCATAATAATCTGTGACATAAGCAATTTCAGGCTCCAGCTGAGAAAAATGGGCTAAACTGCAACATACTTCAAGTTCTCAACTGCCATTGGCAGCTGCAAGGTATAATTTCAGATGAGGGATAAGAAGGTGGAGAGGGGAGGAACTGCCAAAAAAGAAGAATGTTTAGCATATCTAACTGAGACCAAAGGATCCATGTGAGTTTTCTGACATAATGCCTGATGTGACTCCCACTACACTTTCTGTAGGTTATGGACTAGTATTTCAGTACTGCTGACTTAAACCACTGCACAAACACTTACTACCCTTTTGTTGTAATTCTTTGTCTTTGGAAATATAATGGAAGATTTAGACACTAAAAAAAGACATCTAATTATCATCATATATTAAAGCTATGCAACTGATCAAACAGACACCATTTACTAAGGACAATCTGAGGCTTTTCAAAGTCATGATGTTTCACTGCTGGGAGAAGCAAGGGTAGGCAGACTGCTCTGATTGCTTGAGATAATGTTCCAGATATTTATTCTAAGTGTAGTGGCTTTTCAGTAGCCTATTTCTGAAATACTGTAGAATACTTTAAGAATAGAAGTGTAGTTTGAGTGGGGCATTGTTCTCTAGCAAGTGAGAGAGAAATGCTTTGGAAAGCTGAATAGAGTAATGGAAAGAAAATGGAATAAGAAATTCATAGGAGTATTCTTGAATAGCAATGAAAACTGGAGAATAATGCAAGGCTAAAATGATACAGGAAGAAAAAAATAGGTTTTGGCATCAAATTAAGGCTCATGGAAAAGTTCTAAAGAATGAGTGTAAAGGGAGTAAGTCAGTAGCCTAAAGAGCAGAATGAAGCAGGAGGAAGACAAGACAGTCACAGCTGCAGAGAGCTGCACAGAGGATCAGGTAAAGGGTGAGGGTTACTGAACTGTTGTGATACAGGACAGTGAGTTGGTGTGAACAGTGCATGGAAGCTGTATTCATGTTCGGCAAAGACTGTAGGAAAAGAATAGGGAATGTGTTGACAGCATAGCAAAAGGGTCACTGAGATCATAGCACTTGCTACAAAACAGAAAACAGAACCAGATGCTTAAGGTAGTCACAATTCTTTAAGAGGGAAAAGAGCTTGGAGGCCTAAAATGGTAAGGGCAAAACTATAGTGATATGAATCCAAGGTTATTGCAAAGAGAAAAAAACCTACACAAAAGAAGCACATGTCAAACTTAAAACATCCTGGATTCTGAACCTATTAATTCTGCATGGTTGTAACAACAACAAAAAAAGTTGTAGAAACATGACTAGCTCATTTGATAGTACCTGTTTAGCCATGAGCAATGGATTAGGGATTACAAAATGACACTCCACTTTCTCTAGGCTGGCCTGTTGACACACTTGCTTGAAGTGATTCCATACTATCTAGAAAATAGTCATATAACCTAAAAAATATGTACGTTTTCATAGAAACAGGAAAAGTAAGACAAGGTATCTCTGGGTTACATTTAAATAATAAAATTATAGCTAATGCGACCAAGCTGTGGGTCATTCTGAAAATCCAGATGTTCAAATATTGGTTTGAACAAGCTTTTATGAAGTCACCTTTCTTGATGTACAAATAGGTAAAGGCCGATGTTGAAGACAGAAGCAACTGATGCTTTAACAACCAAGAAAGGTTTCTTCTGTACATCGTTTGCGAAAATAGGTGAGAAAGAAACTAAGCAGACTTCAGTAATTAGCAGTGGAGTTCTCTCAGAAGACCTGCTTATCCTGTTGCACTAGCAGAGCTCCAATCATTTCAGTGGAGCTACAATGCAGTGACTGCAAGCAAGACAGAAACATAGTCTCTAACAAGCAAGTGGGCTGAGAACATAACCCAGAATGATGGTGTCTGTATAGCATCTCCTAGAGCCAGTCAGTCTTACCATACACAGCCTTAAAAGCCAGAAGCAACTCAGTTTATCTTGTTTATAATGCATGCCTAAAAGTAGAGCACAAGTTAAGAGCAGTTGTTGACATGGCAGGCACTGGTGCATCCACACTTGAGTGAGTTGGGGCAAAACCCAGAGGACCCTCTGGTTCAGGCTGTGGTAAGGAGGAGTTGCACTCACTGAGTTTGTGTTCACTAGCCAGGTGTTGCTGTTGCACATCACCTGCATGCTGTTAACCTGCTGCTGCTGCACATGCCTGGTGCTGCCTTTAAATGGCCCTACTATGCAGCATTCCAGAGCTGATTTTTTAAATGCAAAAAAGGTCTTTCCCCCGTAAGAAAATTGAATTTCTAATTCAGAGTTGGGAGACAGCAGCCTTTAATGTTTGAGGAAAATCTGTGACTAAAACCTCTGATTTTCAGCTGGCATCCAGATTTCTGCTGTCCTGGATGGCTGCACACATGTGCACACACTCCCACACCTCTTATCAAATGAGATGAGCCAGCCTTAAACGTTGTATGCAAATGTCCTATTGGAGCTCTAGACAAAACACCAGCATAGGGAAAGGAATCTATAGAATCTTTCAGCACAGGGTATTAATCACATCAGCATCAATGCAAGGTGGATGAAAATAGACTGCATTGGATAAGATGTCAGGAGATGACCAGCAGGTCTGCAATTACATTGATCCTTTACAATCTGATTAGTACCTGAAACATAATGGCCTTGCAGTAACAGGCATTACTGCTCTCTCCTTTCAGGTGCTGTTTGTTGGATAGTGCAAATGATCCTATGGCACTGGGATTTAGTAAGAAGGTAAAGTTTCTTTCTTTGCTAGGCTCTAAGGTGGGCACCATAAGGAAGTATCTGACAGACTGTAAGAATAGGAAGTAGAATTTGAGTCAAATATGCACACAGATTCTCACTGCTTTGCATTATACTCTCAGGGTGTTGACTTTAGTTTTCATTTAGTCTTCCTTTAGTCAGAAAAATACTTCTTACTATAAAAACTACTTGCATGTAAATACAGAGCTCTGAACAGAAAATATGAGAAATTATCTGCTTGTCAATGCAATTCAGATTACATGGCTAGTAACTTCAAAATCAACATAATCTTCACTCTGTAGCAGACTCCTAAAAGTTGCCCTAATCCATAGTCTAAGAACATCTAGTAAGTATGAAAAAGAATTTAGAGCCAAGGTGAATATGCAATGGCAAAGTTAATTGGACACCTAAGCAGCTTTTTAAAAAGTTTTGCATTTAGAGAAGTTTCAAAACTGTTACTCTCTATACACAGAGAGTAAATTAATATGCTCCTACTGGACAGAAGTTGAAAGAATGGGTTGTTCTTCCCTAGAAGAATGGCTTGTTCTCCCCTTCCTCAGCTATGTGTTTATATGGCAAGTTTTCCATATCTGGCAGTCATATTAATTCAGATTGCTAATAGTTTTCAAACACATAAGACAGTGTTGTATTTTATATTTTATGTCCCATTAAAAATAAATCTTAATTATTGACTCTTTTTGGCTATACTTTTGGTACGTATTCTAACTTTTGTTGCTACCTTTCAAGCCAAAAGCAGAATTGAAAAATACTAATTGGACAGTTTGTTTTCAGAAGAGCCTGAGGTGCATTAAAGTGTATTTTTGGAGGCAGAGAAAGAAGAAAAGCACAGATGAACGGGAAGCCCTTCCCTGGCAACTTGCAGGGTGCATATTCTGAAGGCTGAGAGCACAGCAAGTGTATGACTTGTGGGGATGTCTGAAACAGGGAATGAAGGGCTCAACACAGAGAGCCAGGCAAGGAGGGAGTATACAGAAAGTGGTAGAAGGAATTCGCATGGGATTTACTGGATTACCACGGGAAAGGTGGAGGAGAGATTCTATTAGGATGGAAGCAAAGGAAGGGAAAATGGAAGTGATATCCTTGAAAGATACACAGGAATTTAAGGGAGGAGATTTGCAAGGTCTGCCTGTGTCTCTTGCAGTAGTTAGCCCTCCGCAGAGTGGGATCCCTGTCCCAAAATAAGAGCATTCATTTAATTTCTGTGTGTACTGCCCTCTGAAGCAGAGCTCTGTATGTGTTTTCTTATACCATCTGTATTTTGCTTGAAATACAGAAAGAATGCTCTCAGAAATCTGCCAAGTGTAAGAAAAAAATGGGAGTGCCAGAGCTTCCCCTCAGAAACCAAAACCTTCACTTAATTCTGCAGTGCATTAATTAATGATTCTGGGACAGCTGTGCATCAGGTGCTGAGGCAAACAGCTTTCAGCCTTGTGTTTTATGATACACCTGAGGCAGCTGCTTTTCCATCCTTCTCTGTCCTGCTGCCTGTTTATTTAGTTTATTTGAGTGTTCCTGGGTTTGAAGCTCATCTGGTTTATGGTGCCAGGTGTGCCTTTTGCTGCTGAGAACATTAACTCACTGTTATGAAAACAGTGAGGAAAGATGGCAGCTAAGCAACCTCCTGTTTTAACACACATCAGATGTATTTAAAATCTGCTACTGTTGCACATGGAGGGGGGTCAACTAATGTTCTGTAGATATTAAATCTCTGCCTTGTATACATCCATTTCTGGTGGAGAAAAATAACAGAAATTCCAAAGGTAAACAGCAGCTCTTCATTTTGAGCATGCTACAAAACACATATCTCTAAAGAATAATGCATTTTTCTTAGCTGCATGGTGACATTACTCCCAATGATGTTGCATAGGGTAATCTGGACTAACTCTGCGGAGTACAACACATTTGTGTAACTAAGTACCATGTCAAGGCAAATGTGTTTTAAGGTATTTTTACAGTTTGCTAGTCTGTTCTTTCTCCATCTCCTCCTTTTAATTAACAGTCATTCAGCCCTTGATTCTAAAAGTGATTTGAGTTTTCTTCAGTAGGAGATGATAACTTGAGAACACTAGGGAGCTTTGGGTGGGATTTGGCAGAAACGTTCATCAAAGAAACTGCAAATCTGTGATGATACCAGTCATGAAGTTCCAAAGCACCAAATATTTTCTGAATTCTGCTGAATAGTGATGCATTTTTTCTGTTGTTTCTATTCACATCACTGCTGATTACTAAGATATCTGTGTGTAAACAAAACCTTTCTCATCTATAATTAGCCTTCTCTGACTGATTAAGGAACATGCTTAGAATGAGGATGTGCTTAAATAGAATGCTGGTATTTAAACCCATCTAACTTCATAATCAACCACTAGATACAGAAAAAAATAGTTGATAATTTAAATGAAATAAGATTGCCTGAGTATAACAAAAATGCTCTTAGGATGTTACTTTTCTGCTTCAGCAGATTATAAAATCCTGTAGTATCTGAACTGAAAATCACTTCATTTGGAGCTGTTAAGAGTGGAAATTATCTATGCTGACTAGTTTGTGCTCTTGAAGAATGAATTTTTCTGAGTATTTGTTACTTCATATTTATATTATTGCATTGAATACATCTTCCTACACAGTCCAGTAATTGAGAGGGTGCTTTGAAATTGTGCAACTGCTGCTCTTTAGTTTAACCATTCATTTTTCATTTGTGTATAACAATACAGGATTCCTTCTAGGAAAAAAACCCATATATTTCAAAATGTTTTACTTTTTGTTTGTGTAGTATTCATTTTATATTGCATAAGCTTGCAATGTTTACCAGGTAGAATAAATCATCATACAGCACTTCAGAGCTTTAATCTCACTTCTGGATCTGATTCATTGTGACACTGAACGACGACAGTGATCTGCTATGTATATTTTTCGAAGAGCATTTACCATAAAATTGCCTCTTTTGTCCCTGTCTAACTAAATGAATTTATGTGCTTAAGTATTTAGATTGAACTGTCCCAAACAAAATAAAGTAATATTTTTATTAGGCATCTGGGAAAAGATGTCATTTCCTTCTTCAACTGTTTTATCTAATTATCATTAGTTATAGCTCAAGACAGAAGAGGGAACAGAAGTTGCCACAGAAGAGAAAAGGTAATATCCTTAAGTGTATGTAATATTTGTCTGAATGCCTATTTTTTTTGTTACGCAAACCCATTAAATCAACCATAATTTATTTTGATGAATGATAACTCAGAATTAGTAAATGCAGGACCCTGAAAAGTGACAGTTTTATTTAGCATCTTATAAGATGCTTGGTAAATCAGAGAATAAAAGGATAGGGCAGTATTTATGCAGGAAATGTATCCACATGCAAAAGCAGGAAGTGCTTCTTTTCCAGTTTGCTACATGGGCTTCAAAAGGAAGAATGGTTCTGTTATGGAGTGGTGTAAGAAGCATCTGTATTTGCTGCCTTGCTGTTTCTTTATCAAGTAGTCTTTGGCTGTCACTATAAAGCTGCCCTTTGAGTGTTTCAGCAAGATTTGAAGAACACAGTAGGTCTTGAATTACATTTTTTCCCCTTTAAAAGATGATATTATTTTTTGTGTCTATGCATTTTGTTCTACGATATTACAAAAATTTTTGCAATATAATTAATTTGTAATCAAAACTGTACTTTGCCTTTCTGAATGCCTTTCTCACAGTCTATATTCCATGAGGTAAAGGGTATGTTGTTCTTTCTGTATTGTAATGAGGAAATGTGGCTCTAAAAATAGATATAATCCTGAATGCATACGTAACTGAATAGTGTTCCACCTGCCAAGCAAGTATACACCAAGTATACACATTTCTTTTTCTTTCCATCTCTGTAAGCTAGGTAAATAATAGGTAATTGGTATTTTCTTTTAGATAATGCTTTAGCAGTGATCCCTTAAAGAAGGAAAATGGAGAAATAGTCTTTAGACAGCTACTGTCCAATACTTAAACACATAAACTTTAGTTTCACTGACCTGCAGAATGGACTGGATACAGTAGGAATCATATAACAAATCCCTCCATTTAGACAAAAAGATCCATAACTGGTGCCACAGAGTTCTTCATGATCTTAAAAATAAGGTGAAAAAAAAACAGTGAGAAAAATAGAGACTTCAAACCCAAAAAACATGAAAATAAACTACCACACAAATGAAACCAGCCTATGAGCAAAAAAGGTGTATGTCTTGCCTTCCAGGCCAGCAACATAGAGCACTGTTTTGCAGAACAGTTTCATGTAACAATATGCAGAAAATATCACCAATTTATCACCGTATCGGTCGTGAAACACCTAAATTAGAAGAATAAATCAAACTTTCTCTTGCAGTGAGAGGAACTTTGGAATTCTTCATTACTTCCTTTGCCTTTCATGACCACTCAGTGTAGTGAGTACAGTGATTCACATGACAACCTAAGTGAAGTCTGGTTTGTCCTCTTCCAGTGGCACAAACTATCTTTAGCTTGACTAGCTCCTGCAACAGAGTCAGTCCAGATACACCCAGAATAGTCCCAGGTAAGGGCCAGGACATTCTGAGACTGCTCTGGGCTGCATTAAAGCTGAATTGTAACACACTGGGAACCACCAGGTTTTCCCACCACGATTCTCAACAGCCAAACCAGGGGACAGCCTGCAAGCACTCACTTATGTACAGGATTGCTGCTTACAGTATCATTTCCACAGATCTCAAAAAGGGTTTTTCCTAACTCAGTAGGCTTCTTAGAGGAATTCTTAATGTGTTAAACATAATTAGGCATTCTAATAACACCCCAAATACAGGACACTAATGTTGGCACTTGTAGCAGCATTTGTCCATTTTGTGCTTAAAAACCACATCTAACTGTACCACTTGATTCTTCCTGAAAGCAGTTTAAATTTGGAAGCTGGACTGAATATATTTATGACACATTTAACACATCAGTAACTCATTTCATATATATGCGTCTAATATTTTTATATATTTCTTCCATCTTATGAAACAATAGTATCTCAATCAAAACCAAAACAGAGCAGTCTTCTGACATCACCAGGGTGATATGTGTTACCTCACACTTTAGGTGTTCTTGCTGTTACTTCTCGTAGAAGTTCTGAAAACAAGAATTCTGCTGTGTCACTATTTATGTATAGCAGACATGTTTTATACATAGCATAGGGTTAAGAGGAATCAAGATTTTTAGATTTCTTATTTGTCCTTCAAGAAAAAGAGTTAGGGCTCCCTTTTCTTCCGGCAGAAAAAAAAAGGAAGAAGTGTGGCCGTGAGACATTCTACCCTAGAGAGACCTTCTACAGCTTCTTATCTAAAATAAGCCAGGCTTTTTTAAGAGTGGCAGAAATGCTCAGCTACTTCTACCTCTCTGCAACAAAACCATTGTGCATCCTGCTATCTTCTAGGCCAGCTCTAGCAATTCCACTTTCCCTTTTTTTTCCTACATTCTTCCCTTTCTATGACAGCATACTGATGTAGAGTGTGAGTAAAGTCCTTACGTTATTTTAAGATGAAGAGAGTTATACCCCACGGCCCAAGAGGAATTCAGTTTCATGTTCCTGTTACCAAAGTGCCAGCATCCAAATGGTAACTGGACCTTCTTGCCTGTGTGCAGATAAATTAGGAAGCTGGAGGAGGGGAGAAGAAAGGCTGGAAAGATTGTTCATGTTTGACCTTGTTGCACAGAAATGTGTGTTCTGTCATACCTTGTTAGAAGTTAGATGGAAATTTATTTTAACTCTGAAGCTTTCTGTGCTTGTCTTCTGGCAATTGATTTACTGCAAGTTCACAATTTAAAGACTTTAAAAATTATTTTGTATGGCTAACTGTACAAATGCAATAGAGAGTAAAATTGGAATGGTAAAAAACAAGGAGGTTTTTAAACAAGAACTACAACTTAGTTGATTTCAGTCTCTTCAAATGAAACAGTGGACCTCCTGTGAGTGTCATTCCCTTGAAGGCTACATTCTTCATTAAATGAAGAGAGGGCACTGAGCACATCAACAGTGTATCAGAATATCTGTACAATTTTAAGAATCTAGTGAGGAAAAACAAAACTCTCAACTCTGACCTGCTCTCAACTCTGTTAAGTGTCTGAGGAGGTAACTGTTGAAATTCCACCAGGTGGAAAAGTAAGATGATAGAAGGTAGGCCCCGCAGAAAAATCCTTTTCAACAGCTCATGGAAAGGTTTCAAAGAATTTCTCATCAGAATTAATGAGAATTTGTTAACCTCCTTAAAATCCTGCCTTTTTGGTTCTATTTCTTCATCTTTATGGAGAAATAGACCTGCCTCTCACTGGCATAGGGGCGGAGTACTGAAGAATGCTAAATATGCCTCAAGTCATTCAGGCCTTGGAACATTTGGGAGAATGAATGCTGTTAAGGTGTGATCTTTGTATCAAGGACCAGCTCTGCAGCTCAACCAGACATTTCTGTTCTGGCAAAATACCTCAGGCACTTTCTCTTAGATCTATTAGAGAAAAGTGAGAGAGGTGGAGAGAGAGAACAGAAAATGCCTAGGAAGCCTTTGAAACCTTTTTGATTGTAATTACAGACAATTTATCTATAGGGTATTTCTTTCTAGAGACAGACTTTTCTTCCAATAGTAAGGGCAAAATGGTAACCTTAATTTTAGCAGTAATGAGAAACTCAAAGAAACCTCTATGCCCACCTAGATCAAGTACCCCTTTTTCCATCCAGTTGTGCTTTTCATTAATTCTATTTTGTGTATTAATACTTTGCTACTGATTAGTAAAACTATCTAACACAATATAATGTAGAATTATTAGAATTATGAAAGATAATAAAAGAAATTCAGGAAGCTTTAACACTAGGAAAAAATATTACTAACAAATTGTAATTTGCTACAACACAAAAATAGGTACCATGGTACTTCACACCTATGGCATTGAAATGCAGTAGCTTGCTGCAAATTTCAAAGTTACAGTTCTGTATTTGTAGAAGGAAAGTGTGAAAGCACCAGTTTATCCCTTTAAATCTACAGTCAGTGATGCAGAAGAGTATACTGGAGAATCAGAAGGATTTCAATACAAGCCAAAACCCAATACATTAGCATTGGTGAATGTGTTATGATTTTTCATGAGGTAAGTCAATACATTATATTAATCTAAAAATGCAAATCGTATGCTTTGAAAGTCAAATGTATACTAGTCAGACTCCCTAATCAAGACAGAAAAGTTTAACAAGTCAAGAGATGATGGGCAATTAAAAAAATACAAAAGATATAGCTTTGAAATTAATAGAACTCTATCAATATATGTTGTACATAACATATAAGTATGTATTTTGATACCCCCTTCTATGTGAGAGATTAAAGAGAAGTAGGACACAAAAGTTACTTTTTAAAAAAGTTGAATTTTGGTGGAAAAAGCAAAGAGAAATAAAATGAGGTTGTTCTTTCTAATGCTAGACTGAATACTTAAAAGGTACTGAGGTAATAGCAGCCTCTAAATACACTTATTCTTAATTATTCTTTTTGAGGACATGCAGATGTCCTGGTTTCATCTGGGATAGAGTTAATTTTCTTCCTTGTAGCTGGTACAGTGTGGTACAGTGTCCCTAAACTGTCTGGTCTGCTTGCATTTAATTTTTGTAACCTGACTGTCCTGACTATGAAAAAAAACAAACGCAGGCTCAACACCATCTTAACCCCAAAGAACCAAGCCAACCTTGATGTTGACTCAGCTGTCTTGCCTAGTCCAGAGGCTAAAATCCTAGACTGCTAACACAAAAAGGAAGAGAGAGGAGTGGGAAATGTTGACAGAAGATAAAAGGGGGCTGATGCATGCTTCCTCACTTGTAAGCAACTTTGGACTGCAGGCTAATCAATCACAAACTGAAATATTAGGATTGATCAAAGCAAACATCTCCTTACAGAATTTGTACCTCTGGCTGGTAAACTCTAGTGAGGGATAGCACCTCTGCAGAGCAGTTGTGACAATCCCAGTGGCAGCTATCAAAATTAATGCAATTTTAATGAATTCTAATTATATAGGTGTATGTATCCAAGTAGAAACTTGCAAGAAATTACCTGTTCGCATATTATTCCGAAAACAATTTTTGTTCTTGGTCAGAGGCGACAGCACCTAAAGACAAACACGTAAATTAAGTATGTAATTTTTTAACCTGGTGTCTTTTTCCCCGAAGAAATAGCTATTGGAATGCAACTTTCAGTGTTTCTGCTAAGACTTCTGTTGCACTCTGACAGTAATGTACTGTTATATATAAGCTCCATTAATTCACAGTTAATGGCAAACATTCAAGTCTGCTGTCAAGTTCAGTGAATCCCTGAGGGCAGGGTAAAACTAAATTCAGACTAAATCATGTTTAAACAATGAATACTTTTTAAAAACTGCCATGCTTATTAGAATTGTAATACCTGATGCATTTAGGCAGTCTGATTCTGGCTAGCTAATTAGATTGACACTTGCACCTTGAAAGACAGTGCACACAACCATTCTTCAGACTGCTAATTAATCAGATATGATCTTGGTGGTAGAATTCTTCCATTGCACAAACAAGAACTTTCCAATTGGTCATTTCTCAGAGCCATACGTCTATCACGTGAGTGTTCCTCATGCCTGGATGTCAGGTGAAATTAGTAACATAAGCTGTGAATTCACCAGAACTTGTACAATGATTTTTAAAATCTACAATAGAAACCCTCTGCCTGGACAGAAACCAGTGTTCACTGGACACTGTTAAAAGAAACTTATTCTGTAGACTTGCCAACTCTGTAACCATCTATCCTAGCTATATTCTGTTTTCTTGTTAGGTATAGTCAAGGTTTACTGTACCAAATAGGTTACTGAGAAAGTCTAACATAATAGATCTTTTTTTCATGTTTGCTCTTTCTTTCTTTCTTCGGAGTGTATGCAAAATAAATATTTAAGCAAACTGTCCTATATTGAAAGAAAGTTTTTTTTCCCCATTAAATGATCAAATAAAATAAATTATCAGCTTTATGAGAAATAGTTGCCTATACTGCAGCTTTAACTAACAGAAAGCTGACTTTCTGCAGAGGCCCATTTCGAAAGGTGTAATGCATTTGTACTTACTTCATAAGCAGATGGTTCTGGTTTCATGGGACCTGGGGTGGCTTCTCTAGCTTTTTAAGTGTCCTGTCCATACAAGAAAATCTGAAATGGTACTGCTGGGCTGTAACAGCAAGGTTCCCACCTAAAGGCGTCCTCTTGAGCGGGCTCACAGCTACACTTTGCTCTGTGTACAGAACCAAGAGCAATTAACATAGCGTGTGGCACAAAGAAACAAATGAACAGGGTTCACTTCGGAACTAAAATTCTGTTTTTAAAAGAAATAAATCATCCTGGAGATTCATTTTTCTAGCAGTCAAGATCTGGATTCTATATGTGCTGTTAAAAAGGTTTCAAATTTATATATAGTACAGTGTGGGTGAGGTTACAACAAAGACAAACGTGTACAGGGGCCAAGTACAGAATAGGGTAACACCTCGTCATGCTCACAGGATCACTTGCATATTTTTCTAGGGTTACCAGTACTAGAGTTTATTGCTGAATTCAAAATACTCACATAATGTAGTACATATAAATTGTATCATACTTATACATTGCATCATACTTGTATTTTACACTGGCAACAAAAATCTTATTTAAATTTGTGTTTTATTGGAGCAAATAGTCTTTGTTCATTTAGTTTCCCTTTTCATAAAAGGCTCCAGAAAACTGTGTAATATCCAATAGCTCTCACAAAATATAAACAGGACATATAACCTAAATTTCAGACTAGCTCCTGTACTAGATTTAATTAGGATAGGAATCCTTGAATAAACAAAACAGCCTGAGTTTTGCTACCGCCAGAAGGGGATCTCACATCTCCTTTCCTTCATCTTACTGTCAGTATGTACCTCGGTATCTCTGGTGCTGCTCCTGGTCTAAGTTTAACTTTTTCAGAAGATGCTTAAATCCAGTGATGGCAGAAAATCCCTTAGGGAAAGCTGACAGTTTTCTACTGCATCAGTGTGTTAAATGGATGTGCTATGCAACTCATCAGCTCTTGGGACTAGGACTAATTGTTCCATGTATGACAAATTGTTTATAAACTAAGTGCAGAGAGCAACATAGCTTGAGAAAGGCTGTGGGACTATTAATTATTTATTTTCAAACTTCATAGCCTGTGCATCCAAGGAAATAGGGGTTTGCAAAGGGAGGGAGTGAAAATACTTCCTCACCAATGTGAAGGCACAATTTTATTTTTTAAGTTCTGAAATTAAGTATCACAATATGGGTCTAAACGTGGATTTTGAAAGAGGTGTTGCTGACAGCATTCACAGTTCTGACTTTTTTGTTTTTAAGACTGAAAAGTACATCATTAGCTAATCATGTATTTAGATGCTTTTCTCTGAGGTGTTGCACTCTGAACAGATGTTCAAGTATGTATCAGTGTTCTAAAACGAATAAACTGGACTCTCTATCTCATTAGAGAATAGGAGGATATATTTAAAGAAAAAGGAAGTACTACAGCAGAAATTGTTGCTAAACTTGATTCTAACTCGCTTGTGCCAGTGTGTGCACTGAGTTCATACTAGAAACACAAAGATCATCTGTGCGCCTTCCTTGCACTTTCCAAACTGAGTCTTCCTCTAGATGCAGATGTAGCCTATGCTGCATCCAATTATATGAATGCTCAAATGTTTATCTTCCATGTATCTTGGGAGTTTGTGAAAGGTTACTTTGTACACCCAGTTAAGAGTATTTTAATCTGAAATTTAAAATATAGCCTATTTTGCTCTGTGCCAGCTTGTTGAAAAATCTTACCAGTTCTACCCTTTTCCCATCATCTTTTTCATCTAAACTGATATTAATAATAATTATGCATTGTTTGAAATGCTTATACATTAAAGTTAGGTCACCTGTGTATACTGAGGTATGTTGGAACAAGTCTTGAACTTGTTAGATTTGTCTTTAAATAAACTTGTGTGCTTTACTCCCCTTATATTTAAATCAGAATCTGTATTGCCTCTTGTTTTGTGTATTTTTACTGGTTAGCTGGCCTAAGCATCCACAGCACCTGTAAGTCTTAATGAGCCCAGGCAGATAAAAACCAAGCACTGAATAATGATTTGGGTTTTAGTTTATGGATCTTTGCTATTCAAACATTCTTAAAATTAATCTCTATATAAACTCTCCCCCGAATTAAAGAAGATCGTTTCAGTCATGTGGCTATTTCAAATATACATTGTTTGTACATTTAGATTAAGTTGCACCTTACAGCTATCTTTGAGAATGGGATTTTACTACATTATGCATTCTTTCTAAAAATCAAAAAAAGTAAAATCTCATTCTGCCCCAATAATGAGCTCAAATATTTGTGTCATGAAAACAATGAAGGGGAAAATTTTTTAAAATTGCTTAGTATGCTGACTGAATATAAATTTCTTTCTGAGATGTCCTTGATATCTGTCAAGCAGTCAGTAGTCTACACCTTGTACTTTCTCCAAGAGCCAGGAACTGTCCTGAAGCCTTAAAAGGAGTTAAAAGGAGTCTTTTTTCTCACCCAGGTGTAACTTCTCATACCTTCAGTGTCTGAAGCTCATAATTGATTTAAGTACAGCTAATCATCAGAGATCAGGAAAAAAATCCATTAAACTGCTTGAAACAAATGAGGATGTCTCTAGAAGGAGGAATTCCAGGTGAGATCTTATAAGAAATCTGTATAAGAACAATGTTTTACTCAAATTTACAAACTGGAAATTTCTTTTAGGATGGGATAACCACAAGATCAGGAAATTCTGATAAAAGACAGGAAGCTAAGGCTTCATAGCTCACAAATCTCAGCATGCTGGGCTTGACGGTAATTTTTTTGAAAACAGTTCTTCAAAATTCTTTCCATTGCAGTTTTCTAAAATGACAACAAAAGATTGAGTCCTCTTCTCTTATCTTAGAAATCCCTACAGCAAAAATTTTAGGTTTACATTTTCATTTTTATCCACTAAAGTATGTCCAGGTTTAATTATATACTAAAAGAGGGGGTAAAACTCTTGTCATGGTGCTGAAATTGAAAGCTGAGACACTACAGTGAATTTCAGGGAAAACTTTCCATTGCCATAATTTCCTAAGCACCCTGCAACCAAATGCAAATTTCCATCTGCAACCCCAATTCTATTGTATGGGATATTCATAGAGACATTGGCAAAGCTACAAAGTTGAGGCTTCTGTCCAATTTAACTACTGTAGTCATACTACAAATTTCTGATTGAGATAGAGATTTCAGTCTCAAGCTTGTGTGTGCTTATGCAAGGGCAATTATTAAATCTTACAAGACCCTTGCATTAAAAAAAAATCACTATCAGTCCTGGAAAACAAACCTCACCACTATTCTATCACTCTGTGTGCTTACTGATTTCTTCTCTGGCACATTTGCTTCCAAGTTTCATCCCTAAGTCTGGTAAGAAATCAATTGAAATGAATGCAACTTAAAGTTTGTCTCTGCTTAGTTCATTTTTATTCATACCTCAGTGGCAGATGTAGCGTCCCTCATAATGTCAGCTCTCAAATGTCAATAATTTCAGAGCCAGTAATCAGAAGTCAAAACATTCATATTACAGGCTAACATACAAGGAGACAGCACGTGGTGACATAATACAATAGACCAGTGCCACTTAAATAATCTTGAGTTACTAAAAATGTATGTCATAAGAGCTTACATATTTACTTTATGTGGAAATCATCAAGAATCAAGTGTAACTAGTCTTTGCAATAATGATTTTGATTTTTTAAGCTTCATCCAGCACTAATAGCTGGTTGCTGCTAACAGCAGCTTTTCCAAAGCACAGGGGAGATAATTGTCAAAACCTGAATTTCAGTCTCGCTATTATTTTGTCCATTTAAAGCACGTTCTTAACCTCGGGGTGTTTTACTTTTTTTTTTCTTTTCTTTTTTTTTNNTTTTTTTTTTTTTTTTTTTTGGTGCAATTAATTTTGTATTGAGTTAATTCGTTCTACTTAAACCACGGCTTACCACAGCAAACGGGTATTCTTAACTCTGCTGGTGTAATCTTTCTCAGACATGCACAGGACAATCTGCTGAATCAACGTAATCCCTAATCCGCATGGTGTAATCCTGCAGCTGCTCGCTCCGGCGCCGTTATGTAATCCCGGCCTCTAGGGAAGGGAGCAGAGCCGGGTGAGCGCAGCGCTCCGTGCCGCTCTGGCGCAGCGGCCGGGGGTCGCGGGCCCAGCCCGGCGCGGGGGTCGCGGCGTCGGC